>VZRE01015515.1:2922-39102 GCA_013396775.1 Cephalopterus ornatus | reverse complement strand
TTCTAAAGGCTCCCCTCGCCCCACACCCCGCGTGTTCCCCGCGCGTCGCCCGGCGCTCAGAGCCCCAGAAGAAAATCGGGGCTTCTCGCCCTTTCTCGCTTTGGGGCGGTAGCAGTCGAGCTGAGCCTGGGCGCCGCGGCCGAGGATAACGGGGAACAAGCAGAAGGGGAGTTCTCTCCCCCCCGGCCGGGCGCTGTGGCTGTGTGCCGTCACGTGCTCTGCGGGAGCCTCCTCCCTTGGGGCATTTAACCTTGGGTTTTTTGCGCTTTAGACGCGCGCTCCCTCACTGTTTTTACTGCCACCGTTAATTTAAGGGAGAAACGTAATACGGGTTGTTGTTCTGTTGGTTTGGTTTGGTGGTTTTTTTTTATTATTACTTTTATAGGAGTATTTCTTACCTGATTAAAACCCGTTGTGTTATTTTTTTTTTTTTTTAACGAAAACCCCAAGCCCCCCAGAAGCGAAGCCCAGCCCAGCCCAGCCCGTCCCTCCCGGTCCCCAGCCCAGAGCTGCTGCTTAAATGTTGTTATTTTGGGTTTTGCTCCTCTTCCCCGGTGCGTGCCGAAACGTTAAACACCGGCTGTTGGGAGGGTGGATCTGACATGAGGTAATTATTTTCCCTGGGACCAGCTGCTCTCCAAGGACAAGGAGGATCCTGGGTTTCGTTTCTTTTCCCTGATTTATGACAATTCCAGCGTGCCCAAAGGGTCCCTCTGGCTCCAGGGTGGGGGGGCGGAAGGGACGAGCGCAGCCTCCTCTTCCCCAAATTCCAATGGAATTGAGGATGTTTATCCGAGGGTGGGGTTCCAAATGCTGATGAAACCTGCCGGATTCCTGCTCTTCCCTCGTTTTTCTCCCCCACGTTCCTCGGACTTGGGTTTTGGGGCTGAGCTCAGCTGCCAGGCCAGGAGCCCGCCTGGGTCTGAGGAACAACACAGGGACCTTTGTTTTCCTTTTGTGCTTCACGTTTGAAGGTAAATAAAACGTTTTGCTATTTTTTTTTTTTTTTTTGTCACGGAGTTAAACATTCTGCGTGGAATCTGGGCTTTTTTTTAGGGAGTTTCAGGCGGAAATATTGGTGTTTGCTCTGTCTGTGAGGCTTTTGTGTACACACGGAGCTGGTGCTTATGCGTGAATATGTTTAGGGAACAGGGAAAATCTGACGTGGAAAGGGAAATTTGAAGAAGCCTGGTGGATTCCTGGTGCCTGAAGTGCCCCTTTCTGTGTCCCGTTCCCGGAATTCCTTGCTGGAAGGCTCGTGCAGGCAGTGTGCTGTGTGTTTGGTACAAACCTGCTGCTGGGACGGAGCGGTTTCGGGGGCAGTTCGGTGGATCCCGTGGCTGGTGGGGGTGTTCCAGCAGCACCTGGCTCCGGCAGGGATGGAGTTCCCTCTTCCTGGGAGCCGTGGTGGGGGTTTGCGGCTGAACCAGGCGGGTGTGGGCTGTGCTGAGCTGGGCTTGGCCGAGGTCAGGCCTTCCCTGCGGCCTGGGCTGGGACCCTGCCTGGAGGGGCTGCAGGGGTGCTCCACACCTGGTGGGGGGGTGTTCCACACCTGGTGGAGGGTGCTCCACACCTGCAGTGTCCTGCTCCGGTAAAAGCGGGACAGAGGAGGGAGGACACGGGCAGTTTGGCTCCCAGGGTGGCTGTTGTGTGGAGTGGAGTGGGAGGAACAAGGGCCTTTGCTTGGCTTGGCTTTTGTCTCCCTTCTCCTGGCAGGTTGTCTTTATCTTCTCCCAGGAATTCTCTTCCCTAAGTGCTTCCTTTCCCTTCCCGTGCTTTTTGGGGGTCCATTTTGGGGTCTGTGTTCAGCTGCCTCTTGTTGAGCTCTGTGGTTCCAGCTCAGCTTTGCTGTTTGCTTTTCCCTGGGAAGGCCAGGATCACAGGAGTGTGTGGAGACTGGGCTGGGATGTGGCCTCTGTTCCTGCCATCCAGGTGTCCCAGCACCGTTCCCTGTCTCCTCCTGCTCCAGGACAGATCCCGCCGTGCTGCAACACCCCTCTGTGTCCTGGTGCGTCCAGAACATTCCTGGTAGAGTGAGCCGGGAGCCTGGGCTTGGGCTTGGCTCTTGGAATTTGGATCCCAGCTCAGATCCTGCTGGATCTGGAGATGGCAGCAGGGATGTGCCCGGAGGCAGCTCCTGGGTGGCCCAGATGTGGGAGGACACCTCTGTTATCCTGGGAATTTTTGCCTGAGCAGGCAGGGGATCCTGCTGGGATGACAGACCACCCAGAGGAGGGGCTGTCTTGGCTCTGCCAAAACCAGGGAGCGCCAGGCTGGACCTGGGCCGGGCTCACCTGGGCCGAGCTCAGCACCCTCAGGGGAGCTGGAGCACCCCTGGATTGAGGGATAACGTGGATGGACACTGGATAAACCAGACTGAGGCGCATCCTGCTGAAGGTGGGTGTCCCTCCAGGGGTCTGTGTTGGCAGGGACAGCACCATGTGTGGCACTGGAGGAAGCTCCCCAGGGACAGTCTCAGGGCTCCGGGATCCAGGTGGTGCCAGTGCAGAACACCCTGGTGGGCAGTGCCAGGGATGGTGTGGCTGTCCCAGAGGGTGGATCATGCTCCAGGTGCTGAGGAGGAATTCCCGAGTGCAGGTGGATGGCTGGGAATATCTTGCCGCTCCCTGACCCTGATGGAGGGGTGTCCAAGCTGCTGTGGCAGGAGCTGGACGAGGAATGATCCGACCAGGAGTCCCCCGTGAGGGACCACGGGCTCTGCGAGGGGCTGGGGCAGGTGGAGCCCCTCAACTCCCACTGGACACCATCGCCGTGCCGGGAAGAGCAAGGAAGAGGAGAATCCAGGTCCCTCCAGAGGCTGGTTTGGCTGTCAGAGGAACACCAAGGAACCTGCAGAAGAGATCCGGTCCTTGGGATGTGGCGAGGGGAGGTGGACATGGCCCCATCCCTGGGGATATGGTTGGTCCTGGAACAGCTCATGGGACAGGCACAGCAGCTCTCCCGGCCTGGGGGTGCAGGGCCATCTTTATTTATCTGCTCTGCAAATAGCATGGAGCCAGAAAACTCCCTGCTATTTATAGGGACAAATCAGAAAATTCTCCTTCCAGTGACTCGCCAGACTTTCTCTTCAGATAAACCTTCCTGGGAACTCCAGAAATCTACTTCCACCCTGTCCTGAGGTGCCAGAGCCAGCCTGGCAGTGCCCCGGGGTGGTGTCGGGTGGGTGTCCGTGTCGTGCTGGGACTGGAAGGTGTTTGGTGCTCCCAGTGGCCATGGACACGGCTCCAAGGAGTTGGGATCGTTCCTCCTGACCTGCAGCATGCAGAACCTGGACTCTGTGAGGCCCTGGGGGAGCTGGTGACAGGAACAGGAGGGGGGTGAAGGGGCTGCTGGGCAGGGTGGGAGCAGCCCCTCTGCTCCAGCCGGGGTGGGACTGGAAGGAACTGGGATGCTTCAGCAGTGCTGGGAGAGCTCTCGTCCCTCCCTCCATCCACACCACCTCCCTGCTTTTCCTCTAAGGATTCCTCCAGGGCCGGGTTGGACAGGGCTCAGAGCAAACTGCTCTAGTGGGAGGTGTCCCTGGGTGGGCTTTGAGGAGTCTCCCACCCCAGGCCATTCCATGGCTCCACTGGCACTGCAGCCCCAGCTTGGAGCTCGGTCACTGCTCTGGGAGTGCCGGGGGTGTCCCTGTCCCAGCAGTTCCCAGGCTCAGACACTCCCCAAACAAGGCTGCACTGAGGAGGAAGGTGAGACTCTCCCCTGATGTCCCTGACCATTGTTTCCTTGGTCTTAGCATTTCCTGCTGTCATTTCCAGCATTTCCTTTGGAAAGGTCACTCCAGACCCCAGCAGTGGCTTCCTTGCGCACTGCTGCTGTGCAGCATATCCTAGAATCCCTCACTGGTTTGGGTGGGAAAGGACCTTAAATCCCATCCAGTCCCACCGCTGCCCTGGCCAGGCACACCTTCCATAGCCCAGGTTGCTCCAAGCCCCATCCGGCCTGGATCGCGCTCCCTGGCCAGGCTGAGGAGGTGTGAGCTGAGGTGTGTGGAGATGAGCTGTGGCAGTGGTTCCAGATCCTGGTGTGGGATCACCCCTGCTCCCAGCACACAGGTGACCCAGTGACCTGCACCACCTGGAGCTGCCTTATTGGTAAAACTTCATCCCACTGGAATTCTGTTTTGTTCTCTCCTCTGGGAGATTCCTGACCTGTGCAGTTAGGGTTGGTTGTGTTTAAAATTTGCTCTTCTCAAATATTTGTGGTTGTTCTGGTGGCTTTAATAGTGTTCCCTCTATAGCTGCTTCCCCCAGGAATGGGCTGAGAGGGACTTTTTGCCCTCCAGTGCTTAGGGTTCCAGAGAAACCCCAAACTGAAAGGCAGGAGATGGCTCGGGGTGTTTGTTCATGGCTGTTTGGAAACTGTCTTGGGCAAACTTGGCCTCCCATGCAGCTCCCATTGAAATCCCATTGAACTTGTGGAGGGAGGAGGGATACTGGGCAAGGAGCCCTGGATGAGAGGCCAGAGTTTTGGGATTGCTGTCTGGTGGGAATCTTGTTATTGTGGCTCCATGTGTGTAATAGGATTGATGTTTCTCCTTGGCCTGAGCAGTTTGTACTTAGTCCAAATGAAGTAATTCCTGATAGAATGTACACACAGAAAGGAACAAGCTGCAGGAACTGAGCTGGAAAATCCTCTCCAGCACCTGTGTGTGGGTCACCCCCTGCAGGGTTTATTCCTTGTGGTCCTCAGGCTGCAGCACTTCAGTCCTTCCAGGTGACACCATGGGAGAGGCACCTCTGCCTGCCAACAGCTGCTGTGTGGAGTCACCCCCCTGAGCTTGGAGAACAAACCCCGTGACGGGGTCGGTGCTGCTGAGACAAGAACCTCAGCGCTGCAGGGACCCAGGAGCTTCGGGAACAACCGGGAGCAGCGGGGAGCTGGGAACTCTGCTGGGAAGACTCCGTGACTCCTCGTGTGTCACTGCAGGAGCGAGAGCAGCGGTTGTGCAGTTCTGCGGCACGACAGAGCGACCGGGGAAAGCAAGGAGGTCTGGGGTCCCTCTGGCTGTGCTGGTTGTGCCCTTCGGGGTTGTCCTGGTTTGGGCTGGGACAGAAGTAACTTTTTAATCCCAGTAGCTGCTCCCGCAGTGCCGTGTTTTGGGTTGGAGGTGGGGATAATGCTGAGAACACTGATTTTTGGCTGTTGTTGTGCTCGCCCTAAACCAAGGACTTCCGAGTGTCCCCTGCTCTGCCAGCGAGGAGCTGCACCAGAACTTTGCCACAATTCTGTTGTTTTACTGTTCTTGTCTCACTCTTCATCCCTGGAAGTGTCTGAAGCCGGGCTGGACAAGGCTTGGAGCAGCCTGGTCTGGTGGAGGGTGTCCCTGCCCATGGCAGGGGCTGGAATCAGGTGGTCTTAAAGGTCCCTTCCAAACTACTCTGCGATTCCATTTCCAGAACTCTGTGGTATTTAATTTTACTCTCCCTCTATTTGTACCTGCTTTTCCTGCCTTACAGGACTGAAGTCTCGGTGGTTTGCCCCAAAATAAGACCCAGTTCCCATGGCCATGGTGCTTTTTTACCTGTCTAGATGGTTTTTTGTTTCTGTATGATTTTACACCTCTCTGTTTCAAGTCCTTTCTATTTAAGCTCTTGCTTTTAACATCTGGGAAATGGAAATTTTCTATCCACAGAACCCAAGTATTGTCACACCCCGTGAATTCTTGCAGGGTTTAGTTGTTACCCATGAGAGTGTCATGGGAGTGTCCTCCTGGAAGCTGCTCTGACCTCAGCTCGGCTCCACAGCGACCTGACACCGAGTTGTAACCGGTTTGAGTTCTCTGTGTAATGGTTTCACTTCCAGTCCATCTCTCCCTCATCAGCCTTTGGAGAGGGGCTTCCCCCTCTGCCTCATTGCTTGTAAAATGACCTGTAAACAAACCCACGCTCTGTTGTCCTGGAGAAGTGAAATACCAGGTTTGAAGCGGTGCTGTTCCAAGTGTCCTCTCTAGCTGTGTGACCTGTGATGTTGAGCTTGGGGGGTAAAGCTCGTTGACGTAATTACCTGTTTTCTATATTGAGATTTTCTGCAGTGAAAGAAAATGTGTTTGTTTAACAGAATTCTGAGCTCTAAAAGACCCTTTTTAACTGTCCTACAGATCCTGTTTTGTGCCTTGGGTTGCTTTTCTCATCCGCTGTAAGCACGTGACAAGACGAACCATCTAATCCTTGTCTTTTAACTTGCAGCTTTGTGTTGTTCTTGGAAAGTTTCGCACCACTTGTGAATTCCCTGAACCTTGGCCTTGCCAGCCCCCTTGTGTTGGGCCCTCCTCCCTTTCAGCTTGCCCAAATTAAGACCCACTTGGCTCTGCAGTCGTGGTCCTCGGTGTCCGGCGGCGGCGCGGCCCCTGCCCACGCTGGGTTCCGCCAGGCATTGCCGAAAGACGCAATGTTTAGCCCCAGAGGAACCTTGCCCCCCAGGCCCAGGGGACCCAACCCCTCGGGCAGCAAGCCTCCGGGATCCTTCGGGGGAGGAGGGGCGGCAGGGCCGCAGAGGAAGCCAGCGCCGGGAGCGCCCCAGGCAGCGCCCCAGAGACCCCCGGGCCAGGACTCACTGCAGTGGACGGGCTCCCAGAGGATAAACGTGCGGGTCACGCTGCACAGGGCGGATCCCAGGAAGGTCAAGGAGAAGAACAGCCTGCACCAGGAGCAGAAGGGAGACCCTCGCCCCAACCGCTGGGACAACAGCCCGTGCCCGGCCGGGACAGCCGCGCCAAAGCCGCCCGCGCCGGTGCTGGAGCAGAACTCGAGTGCCCAGAACCGCTACACGCCTGAGAGCGCCTCCAGCATTTTAGCGAGCTTCGGGCTGTCCAACGAGGACCTGGAGGAGCTGAGCCGCTACCCTGACGACCAGCTGACCCCAGAGAACATGCCGCGGATCCTGCGCGAGATCCGCATCCGCAAGATGGGCCAGCCCGTGCCTGGCCTGCGCGCCCCGGCCCGCGGGGACGAGCGGGGGGCAGAGCCGGGCGGCGCGGCCGTCAAGGGCAAGGTCATCGACTACGGCCACGCCAGCAAGTACGGCTACACCGAGGACCCGCTGGAGGTGTGCCCCTACGGCCCCGAGGGGCTCCCGGAGCCGCCTCTGGAGACCTGTGTGTACAACCCCGACGGCCCGGGCGTGGACAGCAGGGAGGATGTGCCACGGGAGCAGAGCGTGCCGGTGCCCGTCCCGCCGCCCGGCGTGCCCTGCAACCCCGTGTTCCCGGCCGAAGATCTGATGAAGCTGCCGGGCTTCCAGGGCGACTCCTCCAGCGCTCCGCCGTTCTTCCCGGCCGAGCCCCCGGCCAAGGTGTCGGGGCTGTGCCCGGCGCCCGCCGCGCTGCCCGTGGTGACGCCTGTGTCGCAGGCGCCGATGCCGCCGGTGCTGCCGCCCATGATGCCGGCCCTGCTACCCACGCCGCTGGCGCAGCCCATGCTGCCGCCCGTGATGCCGCCGCTGGTGCAGCCGCCCGTGTCCCAGCACGTCCTGCCGCCGCTGACGTCGCCGCCCTTCTCCGCCGGGCTCCTGGCCGCCATCAGCCAGCATGAGCAGAAGCAGCGCGAGACCGGCAGCGGCTCCAGCGCCTCCGGCAGGGCCGGATCGGGCCACAAAGGCTTCCACTCCGAGGGGCCCATCAAGTCCCCGTTCGGGGTGGTGAAGGCGTCCTGGCTGCCCGTGTTCCCCGCGGCCGACACCCAGAAGAGCAAACGCCTGCCCACCCCGTCCATGATGAACGACTACTATGCGACGTCGCCGCGAATATTCCCACATTTGTGTTCTCTGTGTAACCTTGAATGCACTCAGATGAAGGTGAGTGTCTTTCCGAGATTATTCCCTAAGCGTGTGCTCAGCACCTTTCCTGGCGCCCTGTTGCAGGGGCGGATTGTTTTCCCGGGAGCTCGATGGATTGGGATGCTGGTCACCAGTTTGAGTGCTGATGTGCTAGCAGTGGCTGTAACACTGTGTTCTGTTCCCAGTTGCATTTCACAGCTGGTTTGCACGTTGATTTTTAGTTGTGTTTAACACTACAAATGGGTTCTGCCTTTGCAGTGGGTTTCAAACAACACCACCACAAACCCTTGGCAGTGGAGTGAAACCTTAACGTCATCGGGGGGGCTGAAGTCATGTCTCAGGGTGGGGAGATGTTCATGTGTTCACCCCCCTGCTCCAAACTCTGCCTTAAAACAAACCAGCCCATTTAGAACCCGACGTTTTCATCTTCCAAACTTGCTCTGTGTGAATGTTCCAGAGGCCGGAGCCTGGCTCGGGGGGACACACAAAATGACTCCATTCATCCGGCCAAGCTTCCAGCTCTGAAGGGAGTCACAGTCCAGCCTTGAAGGGAGAATAAAAGGGAAAACTGATGGATACTGGGAGATAAAAAACATTCTGAAAGCTGTGGCCTTTCCTGGAAAGCCCAGCGTTTGATATATCAAAAATAAGGGAGAGGGTAACAAAAACCATAATTCGTTAATAATTTTTTGGTATGTTTATATTGCACACAGTATTTGAGCAACATGGGGAAAGGCTGTGGGGGAGGAACTTTTTGTAATTTGGCAAAATCCCGGAGATTTTGGGCCCTGTTTGTGCTGTGAATTAAAAAGCTGACTGACTAAAGGTGGGTTAGGGAAAAATAAAACAGAAATTCCCAAGGCCTTCTGCCCAGGGAGCACTGAGGGCCAGGGAGATGGGCAGCTTGGAAACAGGAAAGGAAGTCTGATTTAAAATAAAATGGGCATAATTGAACAAATCTTGGGGGGGGTGTTAATAAAGGGGAAAAGGGAATTAAAAAAATAAAGGGAAGAAAAGAAGCACTTTGGGAAAGTGGGATCTGTGTAAATGGAAATTGTCCAGTTGCTTAGAGGAGCCTGGGAAAATGAAGCAAATGTTGTTACTAAAAATACTTGTTGACAAATTAGCTGGGAGGTTTTGGGGGTGGATTAAAGATTATGAGTTCTTGTCCTGGTGGCACTGCAGCACAGGATGTGTTCCCAGACATCCTGATCCGACTGCGGCCTCCCAACCTCTGCTGCTGTCCCACTCCTTTGGCGCTGGCCTGCCTTAACTTCCTCCAGGGCAGTGTTGGGTGTCTGTGCTCCTGAGGCCTCGTGGGAGCAGCCCTGGTGACACAACAGTGGGGCCAAAGAACCGGAAGAGTTGGGGTTTTCCTGCGAAAGAGAAAAGCGTGTTGAAGAAATGCTTGTCCTGTGGGTTGGTGAAGCGCAGCGAACGAAGAATCCCCACAGTTGGGTGCTGCAAATCAGGTGGTCTTTGTCCCCCCAGGTGGGTGGTTCCAGGTGACCTGGGCAGTGAGGGTTGGTGTCTCTGGACACCCCTGCCTGTGCTGGGAGAGCTGGATGGGCCCCGGGTGTCCCCAGAGCTCCTGCCCTGAACGGGCCCTTCGCAGCTGGTTTGGGTCCGGATCCCCAGAGCTGCCGTTCCTGCTGGTGGCTCCGAGGACCTAAAGCTTTGACACTTCCCACGTGGCATCGCTGCGTGTGACCCGGAGACGTGGGTGTGATGGATGGAGCCCGAGGGATGGGCTGGATGGTCACACCCGCAGTTTGGTCAACGGATCGCTGTCCAGGTGGGACCAGTGACAACCGGAATCCACAGGGGTCGGGATTGGGACCGGTGCTGTTGGACGCCTTCCCTGGGGACACGGACAGTGGGATCAGCACACCCTGCCCATGTCTGAAGGTGGCACGGAGCTCTGGTGAGGCTGCAGACTGGAGGGGCATCCAGAGGGAGCTGGACAGGTGGGACCTTCCAACATCATGAAGTCCAGCAAGGCCAAGGGCAGGAGCTCTTGGATTGGGGCAATCCCAGCACAAAGCCAGGCTGGGAGGAGGATGGATTGGGAGCAGCCCTGAGGAGAAGGACTTGAGGTTTTGGTGGATGAGAGGCTGGACATGCCCTGGCCAGAAACCCCCGTGCCCTGGGCTGATTCCTCAGCATGGGCAGCAGGGAGGGGAGGGGATTGTACCCCTCTGCCCCCTCAGCTGAGACCCCCCTGCAGAGCTGCCTCCAGCCCTGGGAACAACAGCACAAGGACGTGGAGCTGCTGCAGAGAGTCCAGAGGAGGCCCCGGAGATGCTCCAGGGCTGGAGCCCCTCTGCTCTGGAGCCAGGCAGCAAAGGGCAGAACGTGACACAAGAGCAGATGAGGACAATGGAAGATGGTCAGGGAAGAAACGCTTCTCTTCATCCCACACCTGAAGGTACTGAGTATCTGCAGGCCAGGTTCCAGGAATGTTACAGTGGGGGATTCCCAGGTTTTTCACAGTGAGGAGCTGCATTTTTTCACAGTTGCCTTTAGTCTCCTGTTGGACTGAAGTCCAGACTCCTCTCGGATCCAACAGTGCTGAAGCAGAAGCTGCGTTGCGTGTTGGAAGAGAATTGCAGCACATTCCCTGCCATCGGTTATTAAACCAGGGGTTTACACCTGGATGTGAGACATCCTCCCCTCCATGTCCCTCCAGCCCGGCTCTGCCCTGAATGTGCCGAAACACTGGGAACTGAGTGTCCTCTGGATTGAAAAACCCTTCTGTTGTTGCCCAGGTCATCTCATTGGCTCTTCCTGCAGCTCTTCCTTAATTATCTCCCTGAATTAAGGAGCTCTGATGAAATCCAAGCTGAAGATGGCCTGGAGGTGTCTGCAGTACCAAAGCACAGAGGTTGGAGTGTCAGACAGAAAATGTATTTTCTCGCTCTTTTGCGATGTAAAAACCACCCTGAACCTCCTTCCTACAGACTTTGATGTGGTTTTGAGGTGGTTTTTGGCTAATACACAGTTCAGAAGCCACAAGTTGTGGTGTCTCCCATCTACATCCAGAGTTGTGGTGGGTTTGCCTGAGGAAAGTAGATACTTCTAAAGCTGGAACCTTTTTGGTGAGATGTCGATAACCCTCGGGTACAGTGATCAATGGCAGGTCAACAGGCCCTGCCAGAGACATCGAGGGCTTGGGGTCAGTGGAGGTGCGCAGGGGCTGAAAGGAGGGTTGGGGGAAGCACTGCAAATGGGACAGATTCCACCCTGTTTCTGCCTGTGCAGGAGGGGACGTGGTCAGTGGTGGCTTTGGCAGTGCTGGGGAGGTTGGACTGGATGATCTCAGAGGGCTTTTCCCACCTCAGGGAGTCTGGGAAGGTCCCTGTGGCTTCCTCAGGGTTGTAGAAAAGGGAATCCTCACACAAGGTCGGCTTTTGGAGCCATAAAAATGGGATTGGAGACATAAATTGGTGCTGAGGTGGCTGCTTGGTCTGGAAGGTGTTCTCAAAAATTGGTGTCTTTGTGTCCTGCAGCGTTTTCAGGGCAGTGTCCAGTTCTGCATTGGTCAGGAGGAATCTCACCTCCCTCTTTGCTCAGCTCTGTTTACAAACCCCTCAGGGTACTGCAGCGTTTCAGGAGTATTTCACAGAGCAGCTCCCTTTCCCACTGCAGCTTGTGTTGTGCTGGGGTAACAAGGTGGGATTTCTCCGCCTTCAAACCCATCCCGTTTGGAATGAAGTGGATTTGCAGAGTTTCCAGCACACAGGGGTCATGTTTCCTGTGTATTTAACACAAGCTTTGTTCTCTGAACCGACGTAAAGGGAGAGCGGCAGCGTCTTGCACCTGGAATCGCATGAAGTCGTGGGGACTCCTTGTTTTCCACAGAGAACTGCACTCAGAATTCGTTTGCTGAGGGGAGTCTGAGACTGGAGACGCTTTGCTCCCTCACCTCTGTGTCGGGACATTGTTGGTGGTGATCCGTGAGGCGGAGCAGGGCGGGATGGCACGAGGGAAGGTGGAGGGGCTTGGCCTTGGGCAGAGTTGGGTGGTGGAGCAGCTGCTGGAGGAGTCTGGATGGAAGTTCTTCCTCTTAGCAGGATGTGATGGGAAGGGATCCGTCTCTGGGGACTGATGGATGCCCAGAGATCCCTGGGAGTGTCCAAGGCCGGGTTGGAAGGGGCTTGGGGCAACCTGGGCTGCTGGAAGGTGTCCCTACCTGTGGCAGGAGTGGGGTGAGATGGACTTTTCCAACCCAGACCTTTCTGGGATTTTGTCTTGAGTCTGTGGACAGCGGAATGTTCCTGAAGACTGAGAAGGGCCAGGAATGAGTCAAAGAGGAGGAACATCCATAAATTCAGACTCCTGTAGCTCTGGGATGCAGGAGGGCTTTGGCACAGCGAAGACTTGGCAAAGAGAAAACGTTGTCCTTGTCTGTTGGGAGGAGAATCTCCCTTTGTAATCCCAGGAACGACATTGGATTGGCAGCTAGAGGCACTTGGAAACCAAATGCCCTCCCTGGGCCCCACTGGCACCGTGTCCCCTTCTCTGGCACCATGGAAGTGGAATTCTGGGAGCCAAATTCCCTTTAATTTCTACCAGCTCCTTTGATTTAGCCCTTGTGTCCTGGCTAAATTGACTAAAAAAATGGGATCCTTTGAACAGGATTGCCTAGAGATGGCCTGGAATTAGGGAAAACCAGGCTGTGATGGTGAATTGCTGCTTCTGACTTGTGAGCTGGATGCAGAGTGATCCCCAACAGTGTTTTCCTGCCTCAGTTGGGGCACTTGGAACGAGCAGAACACTGGGAACATGGTGAGTGGATCTTCCAGTGCCTTTTGAGGTGGGTTGTCGGTGTCTGCAGGAAACCGTAACAAACCTTGTGCTTCAAATGCACTCTAGTCCCATTAAGCCCACGGGTTTATGGGAGTTTGGGACGTCCTGGAGCACAGCTGAGCTGGTGGTGTGAGTGCCAGGAGCAGCCATTCCCAGCCGGAGCTGTGCCCTTCCCAGGGCTCCTTCCCCTCCCACCACGAGCTCTTTGTCACAGCTTTGGCGGAGAATCGAGAGGGTTTGATGCTGCCAGAGACACGCTGGAGCATCTTCTGTGTTCCAGACCAGCGTGTGCTTGGGAAAAGTGACGTGGAATTGCACAGCTGGGAATTATTTACCCAGCCCGGCCTCCCAGCTGCATTTATACAGCTGTTATTTTATGTTAATTATTATATATTTGATTGTCTTTTATACTATTAGAGCAGCTGGAAGTTGTTTTTTCAGCCATGTTTAGTAATTATCACTGATACATTACACCTTAGAGTTTCAGACCATGGAATATCCCTTCTCCACAGCAAAGTGACTCCTTTGCTTTCCAGCTCCCCACACTGGGGACTGTCTGTGCTCACAGTTAAACCTGAGCTTAAGGATTTGTAAGTAATATTAAGACTTTTTTCAAGCTTGAGGGCTTGCACTGTCTCTACTAAACCCCTCAGTTTTCCTCAAGATAAACCGCTTGCTAAGGTTCTTTAATGTAAAATAAATCAGCGTGTGTGCGAAGAATGTCCCGAGGCTCTGGAGTGACCTTTAGCTGTGACGTGATTGGGGGTGAATGTTCTGGAGCTCCAGGCATGGAAAGCCAGGCTGGGGTGGGAATGAGGTTTGACTTGGAGATGCCACGTCTGGGGCTCTGTTTTCCGGGTTTGCTGGGGGTGCTCATTGGTCTGACAACCTGTGAAAGCCAATAATGGCTTTATTTCCTTTAATTTACCCAGTTATTGGATCAGCCTTTCCTGATCCATGTGGTGACAGCCCCTGGGGTGCTGGTGGGGTTAATTCCTTCATTTATATCATTGAACACTATGCATTTTGCTCACCTTCCACTTTGTGTTCTGTGACACCTTGTGATGATAATATTTTAATGGTTTTAATATCCAAAGTGGAAATCTGACCTTCAGATCATTCCTAAGTAAAATGTGGTGGAAGGCAAAACACACCAAATATCGCTAGAGATTGTGGGCACTGCTGACATTTTCCGCTCTGATCCAACCTCTCCGGGTGTCCTTTCCCCCACCCCAGGACTGGATCCTGCACCAGAACAACCCTTCCCACATCGAGAGCTGCCGCAAGCTCCGCCAACAGTAAGGGATCTGCTTGGGATCCACTGGGAATGGCGTGGGAGGGGAGGGACAATAAATCCCAGCAAGAATACGGGATCTGCTTGGGATCCACTGGGAATGGCTTGGGAGGGGAGGGACAGTAAATCCCACCCAGTGCCACCCGTGCCATGGGCAGGGCCACCTTCCCCCCGCCCAGGGCTCCAAGCCGCATCCAACGTGGAACACTCCCAGGGATGGGGCAGCCCCAGCTGCTGAGGGCAGCCTGTTTTTAGGGTAGAAAGTGGGGTTTGCGTTGCAGGTGGGAAATTTGCACTGACACCTCTGTTCCCCTGGCAGGTACCCGGAATGGAACCCCGAGGCTCACTCCAGCAGGTAACTGGTGCCTTCCCAGTTGTTCAGTTATTGTCTGTAACTGAGGCAGTTCTTTTCCCCGGTTTGCCCCCTGCAGCCTCTCCCAGGGGGGTCATAGTTCTGGTATGGAATTAGGGGGGGGGTTTGGGGGCTTTCTCCTAAACTTGATAGAATGACAGACTGGGTTGGGTTGGAGGGACCATAAAACCCATCTCGTTCCACCAGGGAATTCCACTGATCTTGGTCCAGTTAATCCCGTTTGCAGCCTGGCCTCCGGAGATCCCTTGGGGAACGACATCATCATAGGCTGAAAAAAACCTGGAATTCGTGAACTCCCATCTCTGGCCTTTACTGTGTCTGATGAATTCTTTGTGAAAACACACCCTGTGCATTAATTCCCTTTGCAGCTCAGCGAAGTTGGGTTGTTTTACTGCTTCAGCTTCTGAACGTGTTTTGCCTCGTGTACAAATAGGGGGGATAGGGAATTGTCCTTGGATTTTCCTGAGATTTTGCATTAATTAGTTTGACATCCTTCCTGGGCAGCTGAGTTCCAAAGCTGGATGTGCAGGCCAGACTGCTTTGCTGCGTGAGGTCTGTCTGTGTTACAAACCAGGAGAAATAAAGCAAATAAACCTGTCCTGTCCCTCCACCCCTTGTCCCCAGTCCCTCTGCAGCTCTCCTGGAGCCCCTTTAGGCCCTGCAAGGGGCTCTCAGCTCTCCCTGGAGCCTTCTCTTCTCCAGGTGAACCCCCCCAGCTCTCCCAGTGAATCCCTCTTTCCCACCTTGCCCACGCTCACCGTGTTGCCTCATTCCCACAGGAATGCTGGGGACAGGAAGGAGAACCAGACGCCAAAGCACCGCTCCAGCTCTTCCAGCCCCAGCCGGCGGCGCTACCGACCGGGGGGCTCCGGGTACCCCCTGCGGCGCTTCCGATCCCGATCCCGGAGCCCCGGGCGCTTCCGACGGCCCCGGAGCCGCAGCCCCCCCCGGCACTTCCGCCGGCCCAGCCCCCGGCACAGGTCCCGGTCCCCCCAGCGCTCCCGGAGCTCCCTGAGGTCCAGCTCCCGGTCCCACAGATCCTCCAGCTCCGAGCGCTCCTCGCGCAGGTCCAGCCGCTCCGAAGGTACAGGTGGAGATGCGCTGCCGGGCTGGGACCTCCTGGCGCTTCGGGAACACCCCGCTGGTTTCCAGAGATTTCCCTGGGAAATCCCGCCCAGGCTGCCTTGTGTGTGTGCTTCCAGAGCTTTGAGAGGTTCCGTGGGATAGAGGTCCAGGTGGAAAGTTGTGAAGGGACAGGCGGGTTCCAAGAGGTTTACTGAGCGTAGAATACAGACCATGGAAGTGGAGGAGGGGGAGAAGCAACGAATAACCAAAATATGAATTCTTCACAGAAAGCCAGCACACAGGAAATTATTGTTGTAGCAGCTCATTAAAGAATAATTAAAACCAACAAAGAGCAAGAGAAGGAGGCAGAATTTAGCAGAAGGCTCCAAGATAGTAAGTACTGCTGGACCTCAGTGTGAGGGAGGAGCAGAGGCTTCAAAAATCCCTCTTTTCTGTTCCCTGACATAGAAAATTAAAGGATACTGTGCGTTTTCTTTTGTCCAGCCCTTGGGATTTTTGCAGATGTTTTGGAGTGTCACACCCTGAGCTTTATTAATATTTACTGCGAAGGTTCTCTAAGCTGAGGCAGTCCTAGCATTGGCTGAGGAGCGGGTGGTGAAGCTGAAACTGTAGGAAAGAACAGAAATACCTGTAAATTGTACTTAAGTATAAATCCAGCCCCCCTGGTTTCCCTCCCTCAGACAGGAAGGCAGCGCTCGAGGCCGTCATGAAAACCCTGGGGCCTGAGTTCCTGGCAGAGTTCAAGAAACATAAATCGCTTCAGGCAGCTGTGCATGGATCCTTGGGATCAGGGAGGTCCTCATCCACTCATGGACTCCCGGGGAAGGTGCCTGGGAGTGTGAAGAAGCCACTGAAGACAAGTGCTGCTCCAAAGGCTTCCAAGAAGGATGGGTCTGCTGTGCCTGGGCCGAGTTCTGCTTCGCCCAAAACAGAGGAATCAGCCCAAAACAAAGAGGGGGAAGAGGATGAGGAAGATGACTCTGCAGGGAGCAGCAAACCTCAGTCTGCTTCTTACAACAGGGTGAGTTCCTGCGGTCTTTCTCTGGTTTGTACGGACTCGGTTGGTGTTGCCCTGCTGGGGGTCGTTGGCAGGGTGACCCGTTCCATGCAACACTGAGGTCTGCTGGCTGCAGGGAAGGGTGGGGGTCATGGAATCGTGGAATGGTTTGGGTTGGGAGACACCTTAGAGCCCACCCAGTCCCACCCCTGCCACGGGGAGGGACACCTCCCCCTATCCCAGGCGGCTCCAAGCCCCGTCCAACCCGGCCTGGGACGCTTCCAGGGGTGGGGATTGAGGCTGACCAGCAAAACAACAAGATTGTGGCAAACTCCCTGACTCAGGAAGCATTTGTTTTCCTGCTGTGTCCCGTCTGTAGCTGCTGAGGGAGGACCTGCTGAGCTGTGGGACTGTCCTGCAGATCTCGGACCTGCCGGACGACGGCTTTTCGGATCAGGACATCAAAAAGCTCGTGCAGCCCTTTGGCAAAGTCAGCGACCTCATTGTGCTGCGCTCCAGGAACGAGGTGAGCGGGCAGGGGAGCGGGTCAGGGAACACGAGGGGCACGGGGAACCTCAGGTACGTGTGGCATCGACGGCAAACAGCTGAGAAGCCTTAAGGTCACGCGTGTAATCTTGGAATAGCTGGAACTGGGAAATCAATACCAATTCAGACCCTACGTTTTTTCATTTTTTATATATGTATGTATATATATATGTGATTTAAATATATTTTTGTATTTTTATATATATGATTTATGCATATAATTTATATATTTTTATTAGATAATATATATTATGTTGTATTATATATGATGTATATAATATATGATCTATGACATTGTATTATATGTTATCTATTATATATCATATTACTTATATATTGTATATTATATTATTTATATTATATGTTATATAATATATATTTTATTATATAATATATTATGTTAAATACTATAATATAACATATATGTCATATATATGTTATATATGATATATAATATAACATGTATTATCTAATAAAAATATATAAATTATATGCATAATATAATGTATGTAATATATACAATACATAATATATCATGTCTTTATTTACATATATTTAATTTTATCTATACATTTTGCATTATACCTTATATATAATATATATGTTATATAGAATATATATATTGAATATATACTTTAATACCTATAATGTATATTTTGTATTATTATAAATTATTTTTATGTCATTTTTACGTTATTGTGTTTATTCTGTTTTATTCTACCTGAGCCGTGGCAGCTGGAGGCAGTGGGATGGTTCTGGTGTAACAGCAAACTCCAGACTGCCCCATCAAATTCCACATGGATTCGGCGCACACGGTTCCATCAGAAGGAGGAGTGCCAGTGAGTTGTCCCTGTGCCTGGAAGCCCAGTAAGCCGGCAATTCCCTGTGTTTCAGGCCTACCTGGAGATGAACTACAAGGAGGCCGTGATCGCCGCCGTGAAGTACGGGGAGACGGCGCCGGTGCTGCTCAACGGGAGACGCGTGCGGATCAGCGTGGCCGAGAGACCCCGCGCGGCGCCGGGACAGGTGGGACGGCTCCTTCCAGGGCCGGGCCTGCTCCGGGCACCCAGAAACTGCCGGGGGCATGGCCTTCCCTGCGGGAACTGCGGCTGGAACACAGCCGGAGCTGCTCTGCCCCGACCCACAGTTCCCCCTTCGGGGAAAATAGATATGGAAGTGCTCTGCCCCATCCCACAGTTCCCCCTTTGGGGAAAATAGATATGGAAGTGCTCTGCCCCATCCCACAGTTCCCCCTTTGGGGAAACATGGATATGGAAGTGCTCTGTCCCATCCCACAGTTCCCCTTTTGGGGAAACATGGATATGGAAGTGCTCTGCCCCATCCCACAGTTCCCCTTTTGGGGAAGAATAGATATGGAAGTGCTCTGCCCCATCCCACAGTTCCCCTTTTTCGGGAAAAATAGATATGCAAATGTACTTCCCCATTCCAGATTTGCCTTTTCCTTGGTTAAATTTGGGATTTAAATGTGCGAATGCTGATGGGGATCTGTGAATAATACCAGTTTAGCAAGCAGTGAAAGGTGCTAGCTTGTACTTATGTATATGTTAATTACTATTAATTATTAATACTACTTTTAAGAGCTAATAGTGCTACTTGTATATGTGTGTATGTCTGTACAAACAGATTTATAAAAAGTGTAGATCATATGTAAAAAATAACAGTTGAACAGTGAAGAACACAACCCATATTCTATGTATACTTAGTTACTATTGATAATTATTAATGATTTTATGTGTCTACACATGTTTACAAATAAAGTCCAAGTGCTGCAATCACTGTTTTTCTTTTCATTCCAGGTCAAAAAGACCATAAAAAAACGGGTTCTGACCGTTAAAAAAGCTTCAGCAAGTACCAAGTAAGTGTTGCCTTTGCATAAATTAGTGTTAATGATAATGATTGGGAACCACATGGGCTCATATCTGTTCGTGGGGTTTTTTACTGGGTTTGAGCTTTTTAAAGCTGTTTCAGTGTTTGCTAATTGTCTTTAAAACTGATTATTTTTTATTCTGCTAATAGAAAAGTTCCAACCACCAGCACCAAGACCCCCAAACCCCTGGCAGGTGAGACTTGGAGGGGGGAGGTGTTGTCTGTTGTCTTTATTAATTAATTTATTGTCTTGAGTGATTTATTTTATTGCCTTTCCTGAGCAATTCTCAGTTAGGGAGCAGCCTTGATATTTATGGGAAGCAGTGGTTTTTTACAGATTTGTTGATTCATTCCTCAGCATCTTTGTGGGAATTAACTGCTGGATTAGGTTTTGGGTGGGTTTTTTGGTCATATCAGTTAAATTGCTGCAGATGAAGCTGATTTTTGTGTGTATATTGTATATATGTGTGTATCTTGTTGTATGTGTAATATTCTGTTTTATTATTCTATTTTATTTATATACTTTTTTATTATAATCATTATCCTATATTATATAATTGTGTGTATAATGTCTTTTTCTTCACAGAAATATGAATATCATTATTAATAAGCAATATTTGTCTCAATTTATTATCAGCATGCATGTATAATATTGCTGTGCTATTTCATTTTAATATTAAATGTACAGTATTTGTTGTATGGATAATACTTTGTATTGGGTTTAGGTTAGAAATAACCAGCATTTCTGCTGACACCGGGTTTGGGCTGTTCTTGTAGGTAAAAAAGAAAAGCTCAAGAAATCGACAGTGACAGGAGAACGGAAGGTCAAGAAAACTCCAAGTGGTGCAGGTGAGAGGAGGGAGCACTTTCACTCCTCCCTCGGGAAACGGGAGGTGCTCTTCCCGTCCCAGCGCTGGGATTTCCGGCTGTGAGTCCAGGTTGTCACACCTTCCCTAGCCTTGCCCACGAGTGAATCGTTCCACAGGCAAACCCCCTCCTTGCAGGGATTGTCAGGGCTGTTTGTAGATCGGGAATAGCCAAAAAAAAACCAGGGAAGGGGGTGAGTTTGGGACAGAGCTTTCCCTGGATGTCCATTTTCTGTCCACGTTTAAGGAGGCACAGGGATTTATTTTCTGGGAGGCCTCTGAGTATGTGACAGAAAATGCACAGTGCGGCTCATTCTGCTGCTGCAAGTGGGTTAATTGATCTGTGGAAACACAACATACCTTTTCCTGCCGTTCCGTGCCAGAACAACCTGAGGACGGAGATCCCGAGCCCTCGGCGGAGCCCGGGGTGGAAGCTGGGGAAGCGC
The DNA here is from genome assembly GCA_013396775.1 of Cephalopterus ornatus. Classification (NCBI taxonomy): domain Eukaryota; kingdom Metazoa; phylum Chordata; class Aves; order Passeriformes; family Cotingidae; genus Cephalopterus; species Cephalopterus ornatus. The sequence goes on along the minus strand of VZRE01015515.1, from coordinate 19,004 downwards.
AGCCGTCAGATCCAAAGAGTGTCCCGGAAGGGGATGGAATCCCTGAGCCTGCAGTGCCCATGGAGACCCAGCCCAATCCTGCCCCTGTGCCAGGTAATCCCGGGTCTGTAAGGGCATTTTCCCTCGGGGGATGTGCAGTTTAACGTGGAGATGTTTTATGGATCTGTTTATTTGTCAGGGAGCCCGTCCCAGCCCCCTCAGGCGCCGGCGCTGGATGTGCCTGAGGTTGATAAAGCTTTAATTAAACCAGGTAAAGTGCAAAGCTGTCTTAAACCTCTCTGCTCTTCGGGGCTGCGTGAGATGCTTTCCAGCCAGGAAAGGGAAAGGACACGGGACTCCAGGAAATAAAATCTGTTAGAGCAGGTTCGGGGGCTGGACCAGAACCCAAGAGTTCACCAGGGTGGTTGAAGGGGCTGAAAGGCCCCAAAGTGGCTGCAGAGCCCTGAGATTTACATATTCCAACAGACAATCCTACGAGGAGTCTTCCATGTGACTTGGACACTTGCATGGAACTCCACGGATTCAGTCTCCCAGTGTGCTCTGTTTGCAGCTCCACCACTGATTTAATCCCATTGGTTCAGTCGTTCCTGTTTCCCATGTTTTGTAACTCACCCATAGCAGACCGTGTGTTAAACCCAGCTCAAGTGTGTATTAATTCTCAGTTACTGTGCCTGAGATAGTACAGATAAGGAAAGGTTGTAGAATCCTGGAATCATGGAAGGGTTTGGGTTAGGAGAGACCTTAAATCCCACCCAGTGCCACCCCCTGCCATGGGCAGGGCACCTTCCATTATCCCAGGTTGCTCCAAGCCCCATCAAGCCTGGTCTTGGACACTTCCAGGGATGGGGCAGCCACAGCTTCTCTGGGAAATTCATTCCAGTCCCTTGCCACACTCACAGGGAAGAATTCCTGGCCAATATCCCACCCAAATCTCCATTTTCCCATTTTGAAGTCATTCCCCCTTGTCCTGTCCCTCCATCCCTTGTCCCCAGTCCCTGTCCAGCTCTCTTGGAGCCCCTTTAGGCACTGGAAGGGGGTCTAAGGTCTCCCTGGAGCCTTCTCTTCTCCAGGCTGGACATTCCCACCTTAGACCTGTTCCTTCTGGGAGCATTTCCATAACGCTGTCTGTGTCTCACCAGTTTGTCACTGTTAAATGAATATTTAATACTGATTTTTCACAAGGGGTAAAATGCAATGCAGGAAGTTCTTAAAGCTCTGAGGTATTTAAAGAAACCCGAACCACTGAACTCCTCCCTCCCTGTCTTTCAGAGCCTCCAGGAACAGCCACATCGAGCGAGGAATCAACAGATCCAGCCAGGAAGGTCAGTGTGAGGGTGGGAATTGTAGGAACACACCTGGAGCCATTTCCAGGTGTTGCTGTAATGTCTGAAAACCTCCAATTCAACCCCCTTCCTCTTTATTCCTGGTGAGAACACGCTCCCAGACTGGTTTGGGTGCGGAGGGACCTGAAATCCCATCCAGTCCCACCCCGCTCCATGGACGCCTTCCAGCAGCCCAGGTTGCTCCGAGTCCCGTCCAGCCTGGCTGGGGACACTCCCAGGGATGAGGCAGCCACAGCTTCTCTGGGCAGCCGGGTTTGGTTCAGAGGGGAAGGAACGGCAGTAAAAATGCCTTTGTTCCTGCAGGACCTCGAGGACCTGTGTGTGGTCCTGGTTTCCAACCTGCCTGACAAGGGATATTCCGTGGAGGAAGTTTCCAACCTGGCAAAGCCCTTTGGGGGCCTGAAGGATGTGCTGATTTTATCCTCTCACAAAAAGGTATTTTAATGGGATTTGGTGGTGTTTCTCCCTGGAGAAGCAGCAGTGGAGTCTGTAAGGAGTGTAAATGAGATGCAGGAAGCACCGATGGGAGATGCCTTTGATAAATTCCAGTTTTCCTTTAAATTTTATTTTCTTCCATCAGGCATACCTGGAAATCAACAGAAAAGCTGCAGATTCCATGGTGAAATTCTACACCTGCTTCCCCATGTCCCTGGATGGAAAGCAGCTCTGCATCAACATGGTGCCTCAGCACAAGACCATCAAGGATGAAGTGAGTGAGAGAATCCAGGGAAGCTCCTGCTCAGCTGGTGATGCCTCCATTCAGAGCAGCATTTTTTGTTTAGGATGAATTCTGAACACTGTCTGGGGGTTAAAACCAGGGGTTTGTGGCATTGGAAGTGGATCCTGTTAAATGTCTTTGGGATCCTGGTGTGGTGTGAGAGGAGCAGAGATGGCGGAGGGGTGTTGATTTCAGTAATAAAGCTGAAATTAATCATTTGCAGGGAGCCAGTGGCTGTATTTTACAGCTCAGATCTTACCTTTTTTCTTTCTTCTTTTTAAAGGAAGCCATATTCACTGCCCTGATTAAAGATTCTGACCCTCAGGTGAGTTGCTCCCAACTTTTCCTCCACATACTCTCAAATCCCTTAATTTAATTGGCATTAGTGCCCTTCCCACTGAAATACTGGGAACTGAACTGTTACCTCAGTTTCCTCTTGAGTTAAATGTTTCCTGGAAGCTGGGAATGAACATACACAGCATTTCTGTCCAGTGTAGGTACAGGTGAGTTAAATTTTATTTCTGCTGGGAAAAGCATTTCCAGGCTGTTCCTGCTGGAGGGTCAATCCCTGGGGATGGAGCTGGTGGAATGTTGGCACAGGAACCCCCAGGAGTGACTCCAAGAACAGCAGGGACAGAAGGATTTGGTTAAAACACATATTGCCAGCAATAAACCGCTTCCCAGGGAACCCTGAAGGCTCAAATTTCCCGTTGGGAATGTTCCTGGGGAGATCTGCTCCCTCCTTACGGTTCTGCTGGGTACAAACAAAACTGCTGAAGTTTGTTGGAATCAGTGTTTACAAAACACACCCAACTTTCAAATATAAAAGGTCAGACTTATCTGGGATTGCAGGAGTCTGCTGGTGCCTTTATGTCCCTTTGATCCTCCCAGAATCCTGGGATTTATTTGATGTTTCTGCTGGCACTGCGTGGGGAATAAGGTGTCTCTGAGGCTCTTCTGCCCCATAACGTGTGTGCCAAGGTTAAAGCAGGTCTTGCCATCCCTTCTTTTTTTAGGTAAACACTGAATCCATCCATAACCAGTTTGTGCACCTCGGGAATTTGCCAGATGATGGATACAGGGAGTTGGAAGTGGTTTGTGTGGGGCTTCGCTTCGGCAAAGTCGACCATTATGTTGTGCTGAAGAACAAAAACAAGGTAAGCACATTAAATAAATTCTGCAAAGTACCTTTTGGGGAGGGGAAAAAAGTAGGTTTTTCATGGGGGAAACCTGGGAAAATGCTGAATTTCTAAGGAGGAGTGAAAGTGCCAGGTTTGCTAAAACTTTTGTTGTGGGACATTTCAAAGGCAGTGCCTTGCTCTGCTCTTTTATTCCGTTTTCATATTTTAATTTGTAAATCTGAAAATCCGGCCGAAGCCTGAGGTGTTCTCAGCTTCAGGCCCCGAGTGGGAACATCTGAGGGGTGACTTAGGAAGCTGTTGTGCTGCTGTGGCGGGAGGTGAGGGAGGGAGGGTGCTTTAGGGGTCTGTTGGGCAGCACAGACACGGGGGAGTTACCCGCTGTTTGCAGCCTGAGCTCTGTCTCCCCCAGGCCATCCTGCAGCTGGACACTCCCAAGGCAGCGCGCTCCATGCACAGCTTCCTGCAGCAGTATCCCTACAGCATGGGGGAGCACACCCTCAGCTGCTCCCTGTCCCCCCGGGGGGACCCTGCCCAGGTAACGCTGCTGCTCCGCCAGCTGCTGGCTCGGGGGGTGCCACGGGCTGTTCCCAGGGAGCTCGGGCTGGCACTGCCCCCGCTCCCGGCGGGGTTTGCTGCTCTGCATGACACTGTCCAGCAGCTGGAACTGCAGCAGTTCTGTATTCTGGGGTGGAATCGTGGGTCATGGAACCCCAGACTGGTTTGGGTTGGAAGGGACCTTAAATCCCACCCAGTGCCACCCCCTGCCCTGGGCAGGGACACCTTCCATAGCCCAGGTTGCTCCAGCCTGGCCTTGGACACTTCCAGGGATCCAGGGGCAGCCACAGCTTCTCTGGGCAACCTGTGCCAGGGCCTCCCCACCCTCCCAGCCAGGAATTCCTTCCCAATATCCCATCTATCCCTGCCCTCTGGCAGTGGGAAGCCATTCCCTGTGTGCTGTCCCTCCATCCCTTGTCCCCAGTCCCTCTGCAGCTCTCCTGGAGCCCCTTTAGGCCCTGCAAGGGGCTCTCAGCTCTCCCTGGAGCCTTCTCTTCTCCAGCTGAACCCCCCCAGCTCTCCCAGCCTGGCTGCCCAGGAGACTGGAAGTGATTATCCATGTGAATTCCTTTCTGGGAGCTCTCATTCCCCGAGCGTTGCTGTTGCCTTTCAGTGCCATGCCTTTGGGATCCCATTCCCACACCAGGATGCGCCGGAGGCTCTGGTTTTTCCCTTCACTTTTATTCACAGGAGAAAGTTCCAAATGACAACCAGGGCATCCATCCTTTCCTTCCACAGGGAGGGAAAGCAGGCTCCAGCTGCCTTCCCAGCTCTTCCCATCCTGTCCTGACCCCTCATCCATGGTGGAAGTGCTGCACTTTCCTCATTAGGAGCAATTAATTAGCCTAAATTCAGGATAATCCCACGTTTCCCCTCCCTCCTTTTTCCACATCTTTCATTACCTGAACTTCCTAGCTGAAGGACATAACCAAGTCTTTAACAAGCTTTTTCTCAAGTCTGAAAATTGTGAGGAATAAGGTCCCTTAGCACTGAAAAATAATGAAAAGGCCCTTCCTTGAAACCCTCACAATGAGGAACATCCACCAGGGTGATTCAAATCCGCTTTTCCAGCTGCTCCCTGTGTCTGGAGTGACAGAAGAACACCTTTGTCCCCAGGAATGTTTCATCCGAAGTCGGTGCCAACAAAGAAGGGCATTCCCACGCTGTTTTCCAAACATTTCTTCCCAGCTGCACGTTTTGGGGCACTTAGAGCTGATTTAGAGAGGGAGCAGCCGTGGAAGTGTTGCTCCATCCCTTTAGAGTTGGATTTCTGGAATTTTGCTGATAGTACCTGACTTTAACAGCGCTGAAATGCCAAAAACAGGGGGAAGTCTTGGAGCAGGAAGGGGGATGTACCACTGGAGCACGGGATCATTCCATGCTGGCAGTGCCACTGTCACAGTGTTTGCCCAGATGTCAAAGTCAGCCTGTGCTTTGGAGTTAAACCCAGGGGTTTATTTTTATCTGTAACTGAGGAGGAAAAAAAATGCCTGAGAAGAGGGAAAACTGATTTTTTCCCAGCTGTTTTCCTTCGCCGCATTTGGAGTCTGTTCCCTCTTGTCCATCTCCTCCATTCCCTGTGTTCCTGGGGACCAAAGGAACATGGAGTTAATTTCTCTGGAAACCCTTCAGTCAGATTCAGGAGGAAAAACCGAATAGTTTTGAATTCCTTAGAACATATTCTGTTACTTTGGGCACTTACCTCTGGGATAAACGTTTACAGAAAACTGAAGGCCTTGGAATCACATCCATAAACCGAAGTGAATTCTGCTGTTTCTAATCCTGATTGTCTGCAGCAAGTTCGGGAAGTGCCTTTGGAAAGGAGATGGACATCTCAGCACTGAAGTTTAAAGGGTTTTTTGATTGTGGTGCCTTTTTCAGGAGACATTATTTCCTTTAGCAGCCATTCCAGAAGTTTATTCTGTAGGAACACACAGTCATCCTGCAGGGAATGGCTGCATTTAAGGGATAGGGACTGGCCTGGGGGTCTTGTAGGTACTTGCTCAACTTGCGGAGTCATTTGGTGCTAGAGAAGGTGTGTGGCTGTTTGCTTAATAATGTTAATAATAATATTAGTAATAAAAAGGAGGAGAAGGGGGAGGAGAAGAAGGGGAAGAAAGAGAAGAAGAAGAAAGGGAAGAAGGGGAAGGAGGAGAAGAAGGAGAAGGAGAAGGGGAAGAAGGAGAAGAGGAGAAGGAGAAGAACATGTTCCCCCTGAGCTCTGCAGCCATCCACATCCTCACAGTACAGGAAGGAAGGTGCTGTCTGGCAAGAGAAGTGTTGAACATCCCTCTCCTCCAGGTCTGTCCCGGACCCAAAGCCAGTTCTGCTCCAATCCATGACGGCTCTGGAGGGAGACAGACATTCAGTGCTGTGCCACGTGTTGTGTCTGCACAGTGCTGTGCAATCCCTTCCACTGTCACTGAGGAAACCCCTGCTCTGGGCTTTAGAACAGTTTCCTGCCCTTTGATCTCCCTGGCGCCCGAATTTGGGGTGGTGGGCTCTGAAGTGCTGGAGCCTCTGGAAGCGCTAAACACTGACCCTGGGTTTTGCCTTTCAGGTTGAAGCTGGGAAGAGAGACCCCAAGAGAGAGGAAGGGAGCAGAGCAAGGTATGGCCTGCAGGCGTTGGGGGGTTCTGTCTCCCTTTCCTTGGAATGTCCTGTCCATGACTTGTGGGGTGCTGAGCCTCTCTCCAGCCCGGCTCCGTGGAAAATCCTGGTGGGAGCTCCACCAACCGTGTCCTGCTGCTCCTCCCTCCATGTGCTCTGTGTGTCCCTGTAGAGCCAGATGCTTGGGATTTCATTCACAACCCATGGAAAACAGGAGGAAATCCTGTTTTATCACTGTTCTACTGCTGTAGCCAGGGTTTTACCCCTGGCCTGGCAGGGGTGTCTGGCTCCATGTGTTGGTAAGAGAATTTGGGGTGTATTTAACCCCTGATGGTTTATTTCATCCTGCAGCTCCTTCCTCTGTCACAGCCCCTGGCTCTGTTCTTTCTGTTTCCAAATGCTGAAAATGCACTGCAACTTCCTTGTTTAACATATTAACATGAACTTCACACTGTGATCCAGGTCCTGAAGTGATTTATAGAAATGTTTCTCTGCTCTAGAACACCAGGACCCAGAAATGGGGTTGGTTTGTGCCATTTCAAGCTGTTTTATGGATGCTGCTTGTAGTAAACTTTCTATTTGTGGAGTAACTGTTTGTTGGTTTTAGCTCTGATCGTGATTTGTTTTATAAATGGATAGAGCATTATAAGTTTTTGTTAACAAATGCGACTTAAATCACTTTCTGTCACTCAAATCCGTATTTCTGGAAAAGTTTTGTTGTTAAACCCAACCCCCAAAACTGTGTAATAATTGTCCTAAATTTCAAGTCATGCCATTATACTCTCTCTCTATATATACTGCTCTATATTTCCAGACACTATTCCTTTCAGAAGCCAAGCTGTCATTCCTTATTCCGTGAAACTCCTCCATTTTGGGAGCATTTAGTTCCCAAACCGTCTCCTCCTCACAGCTTTGCAGCCACACAGGGAACCTTTTTGGTTCCAGCCAGGTGGGCTTTAACTAGTGCTGTCAATTCCTAGTGAACAGGTGACTCTTCCATGAATCCCAGCCCCTGCGGTGGCTGCTGAACACGTGGAAGGCTGCCGTTTCTCCCTACAAATACCCTCCTCCACACATTCTTGTCTTCCTCTTCTGAGCCTTTGGGACTCAGTCCGTTTTTTTGGTTCTTTTCTTAAGAAGCAGAAAACAAATACTATTATAGATCTGAAGGCCTTCCCTGTGTTTCTGGAGAGGGAGGGATTGGCGAAATTCAGGGAGCAGAAGGGGCTGAAGAACCTCTGGAAGTTGACCTGAGCTGGGAATTCCTCACACTTGGGCTGAGCACTGATGTGGTTTTCTGGCTGCCTTTTCCTGGGATTTGTTTTGCTCAGGTAGAACAGCTGGGGGTGTCTTATCCAGGTTGATATCCTGGCTCATCCCACTGCTGCTTTTACTCCTGGTTTGCTGGGTCTGGAGCAGGATGTGGCCCAGGCTCTGTGCTGGCATGGCTGGGGAAGGGGCTGGATTCCCTCCTTCCACCCCTGTGCAGGCAGTGCCTGGCAGGTGATCCCAGTTTCCTGGGTGCTTCCTGGGGGTCCCTCCTCTCCCCCTGCCCATCCCTCCCTGCCTCTCAGCCTGGTCTGAGCCCACGGATGGGTTTTGGGGGCCCCCGGGGCTCTGGGAAGGCCCAGGGTGAGTGTGGGCATCACAAACCACAGCCCTCAGGATTCGGGGAGTGGTGCCGCGCTGGAGTTGGGATAATCCAGGTGTGCTGAGCCCTGTGCTTAGTGTATCCTTGTTTCCAGGCACTTCTCCAGTGAGGGCAGGGCAGGGCTGGAGCTTCATTCAATTCAAGTCTAACCCTGGGCCTGATCTTCACTTTGGGCTCTGACTGCCCCACGTCGTGTCCTGCTCCACAGCAGGGGAGACCTCAGGAAATCCCAGTGGAAGATGCTCAGACAGAAGAGGAAAATACGTGGACACAAACAGAAATGTTTCATTGATGTCGGGATCCCTTCTGTGTCCTGGCTGAGCGGACCAAGCCCGTGGCTTGGAGGGCAGAGGAGAGACTGAGGGCAGCAGTGTCCCCAGCCCTTCTGCCACTGGTGACAGGCAGGGCTTTCCACGTGCCAGTCTTACACTGGTGCTGGGAAGGGTCTGGGAGCAGAATTCCCATCCCTTCTCCTCTGTCCATACATTTTGTCTCCATACCCTCCCTTGGAGCTGGTGTTTGCACCATAGGATTTACCTGTTTTTACTGAATCTTCCTCTTCTTATGAATCTTCCTGTTGCTCCATGTTTGTCTCTTCGTCTCCTTATCCCTCACCTTGGCCACTTCCAGGCTGAGCACTTCCCTGAGCTGAGTCCGTTCTATCCAGCTCCATCCCTTTCTGGGGGGGTCTGACTGAACTGGGAGGTGCTGGATGCTCCTTTGCTGGAGCTTTGTGGGATAACAGGCACAGGCATCTCTAATTCCAGTGTCTCCAAGATCCTCCTGGGGGATTCTTTCCTTCAGAGAACAATAACACCCGTCGTGTCTCGGGAGTTCTCTGAGAAGCTCCATCCTCTGTGTTGGCACCTTGGGCTGTGTCATCCTGGAGCTGGCAGTGGCTTATCCAGGGAAAGCAGAGCCCAAGGCAGCCTCTGTGCCTCTTGTGCGAGGTCAGCGTGGTTTAAACCCAGAGCAACCCCTCCCTTCCCAAAAACTGAGCCCAGACCCAAACCTGCTGCTCCTGGCACAGCTCTCTGGGCTGCTGACTGCCCCGTCTGCAGACAGAGCCAAACTGCTAATTCCTTAATCCAGAGGCACTGAAGCTTTATTTTCATTGTACATTCACTTTCCCACTCCGGGATGTAAATTTTGGGGGGCCGTGTGAGCCCTGAGGTCCCAGGGCTCTCCCAGAACGAGGCCTGCCTGTGGTCCCTGCTGGTGCACAGGGTGCTGAGGTGAATTCTCAGCACCATCACGTCCCTCACCCCAGTGTTTGGCAGCACCAGCCCAGATTCCCAGTGCTGGGCACTGCTGCGGCAGGAAAAGCCTCGCCGGGAGGTTTCTGTGACTGTAGAATTCTCAACATGGTTTGATTTCTTCTGTTTCTTTTAAATGCATTTAGCGCTGGCTCGAAAAAATCTCCCGAGGGATCAGGAGTGGTGCCAAGAGCAGCTGCTGATCCGCCAGGAGAGCCCAGGGGGGCAAAGAGAGGAGCCATTCCCGCCCCCAGTGGCACGGAGGAGATTCCAGCGGGACAGATGGAGCCCCCCGAGCCCCAGCCGGGAGGAGCAGCGAGGGAATCCCCTGGAGGCCTGTCCGGGACGGCTCTGCAGGACGTGGATACTGGGATTGGTGTTCCTGTGAAACCTGCTGGCACCAGATCACCTGGAGAGAGGTCAGAAGAGAAGCCGCTGCCACCATCCAGTGCGGGGAGGGAAGAGGCTGCTAAAGCTCCTCCTGAACCAAAGGTGCTGGAGAAGGAAAGCAAAGAGGGGGACGAAGAGTCGTCTGCCCCTGCCGTGGGACCACTGGGATCGTCCAGCAGGGCTGAGGGGGAGCCAGCAGGTCGTGGGGTGATCCCAGCAGCCGGGGAGCCAGCGGGGGCCACCCCTGGAACAGTGCCCCCCAGGGCTGAGGAGGCTCCCATGGGCACGGTGTCACCTGCTGTCACCCAGCCAGCCAACGAGGTGGGTGCTCCTGGGAAGAGCCCTGTTCCTGAGGCTGGGAAAACCAACCCTGAAACATCTGGAGCTCCAGTGGCCGAGAGGAAACCTGTCCCTAAAACCAGGGAGGCCCCAGGGAAGAGACTGGATGTGGCTGGAGCAGAGGAGAGTGTGCTCAAAGCGGGACACGCTGCGGAGGAGAGCCCCGGGAAGCTCCTGGGCAAGGCTGGGGCAGAGCCGGAGAAACCACTTGGAAAACTGCCAGCCAAGGCTGGGGCTGCTCTGGAAGATGCTCCGAGTGCCGTCGGTGGGAGCAACGCGGGAAGTTTGGTGAAAACCCACCAAAACAAAGGGACAGGAGCGGCAAACCCCGAGAGAGCCCACCCAGGAGCTCCACTGAACCCCTTCTTATCACTGAAGGAGCCTGCCGTGGGTAGAACCCTCCTGAGGGCAGTGGTGTCTATCCCGGATATCTTCAAGCCCAGGGCCCCAGCGAAGAGCAGCGAGCCCTCCCCGGGCAGAGCCGGGGAGCAGAAGCCCCTCCCCAGAGCCGAGCCCCGGGGCCAGGCAGGGGGGGACAAGAAAACCCCCTCAAAAGCAGCTCAGCCCACAGCAGGGAGCGGCCAGTGGAGAGGGAGCGGCAGCTCTGGAGTGGATGGACAGGGAGGCAGTGGGAGGAGCTCATCCCAGCAGGAGAAGAACTCCCAGGTGGAATCTAGGGCTGGTTCAAAACAGAGCCAAGAGGGAGAGAGTGGAACACCCGTCACGAAGGAGGACCCCGGCAGCACTCAGGTGAGAGGGCAGGAAGGTCCGCCCTGCCAGCACTAACTCCAGGCTTCTCCCAGCCTGGGACACTGGCTCTGTGTCCCCCTTCCCTTTTCCATAAATCCAGACGAGCTGATGGGCAGCCAGTTTGTTTTATCTGCCGTGTGTGCGGCACAAGGGTGGAACTGGTGGGAAAGTCCTTCGGAGGTGTTCTGGAAGTGAGTCGTGGTTGTATCGTAACTGTGTGTCCTTGGAGTGGTTCCGGATGGGAGCTGAGCTGCGTGCCTTCTGGGGAGCTGGGATTTGCTCTGCCAGGTCCTGCACGGGCACTGGTCACCAAAAAGAGGCTCCTGAGGTGTCACCCATGGTCGGTGGCCGGTCCCTGGAGCGCCAGCTGTGCCAAGCCCGGAGCAGGAGCAGCCGTGGGGACACCCCAGAGCAGCTCCTCGGGGCCAGAGATAGCCGTGTTTGGTGGTGGGTTTGTCTCTGGAGAGCAGGGAGGGGCTGACCCCGTTTCATGGGAATTTCACTCTCATTTTGCAGGGTCCTGATGGGGGCAGGAAAAGTGGCGCTGGCAGCAGTGGGAAGCAGAAGGAGGTAAGGATGGAACCACTGGGGGATTGAAGGTACAGAGGGTATTGGAAAAGTGGGAGTTTGAGGTTCCAGGCCAGGCTGGATGGGACTTGGAGCCACCTGAGCTGGGGAAAGGTGTCCCTGCCCATGGCAGGGGGTGGCACTGGGTGGGATTTCAGGTCTTTTCCAACCCAAACCATTCCATGGTTCCATGGGTGCCTCTCTCAGGAATCCTTCCCCCCCTCCCACGGAGTGGGATCACCAAGTTCCTGCTCTTCCCACATCCAGCATCAGTGCCGTGGGCTCTGGGATGCTGGAATTGTTTGGGATCTTCCCACGTGGCTGGTTTCCCCCCAGATCTCTCGGTCACTGTTCCCAGGAGCCAGGACCGCCAGGAAGCCCCAGCTGGGATCAGATCCCATGAAATCCATCTCTGGGACCGTCAGGCCCTAAAGCACCACCCAAAGCTGCCCCAGATCTCTGTTCCCAGCCCGTGGTGTCCAGTCCCTTTTCCAAAGGCAGCCAACGCTGCCAGGCTGCTCCTCGTGCCCCAGGGAGTGTGGGATTGTTGGGAAAGGGCCTTCCCAGGGCACTCTCTCCCTCTGGGCGGAGATCCTTGGGATTTTCCGTGCTCTGGAGCAGGACCAGGTGCTCTATGTGCCCTGCGGAAAAGGGATTTTGGACATAAAGTTGGAGACTTGAATCCTTTTATTAACCTTAATCCACGTAAGCCTGTGGTGTGTTTGGGCAGTCCGTGGTCACACAGCGCTTCCCTGGCTGGTGTTCCAGGGGTGTGTGTTAGTCCCCAGGAGGGAATTCTGTCCTCTTTGGGAAAGGCTTTGGAATGGCAGTTACTCCTGACTGCTTTTCTCTTCACTGTCACAGCTGATAAGACACAAAATCTGCTTTTCAGGGAGGAAAGGGCCCAGGAATGTTTGATTCCAGTGGAAAAGGAACCCGGTTGTTTCCTTTTTCTCCGCCGTGCCCACTTGGCATTGAACATTCCTTAGGTTTCTGCATCAGAATGTGGGCAGAGGCACCCATTATTCCTAGTATTCTTTAGTTTTCTAAAAAGGAAAGGGAGGAAAAGGCATGAAAGCTTTGAATTTCAGATTATTTTCCTGCTGGAGGACTGGACTTGGTGTTTGTTGCTCTCTAACTGAGCAAAGCCCATCTCGCCTTGGCCTTGAGTCCAGCTTTTCACTCAGCCTATGTTAGATGCCCACTGGAGTCTGAGGGTAGGATGGGATATTTGGGGAAAAAGTAACAGAAATCAGGATTGTTGGCTGAAGAAAGCAGAGGCATTGTTTGGGCTGGGATGTTTTGGCTGCAGCTCTTGCACCCAGATCTGTCAGTAGGCAGAGAGTTTATCTGTTGAATGCTGTCAATTGATCCACTGGGATTTTGCAAAGTGCTTTGGCTTCCTGAATTAAATCCAAGTGAAATTAAACGAATTAGCACATGTGGGACTGAAGGCCTGGACAGTTCTTCCTACCCCCAAATTAAGTTGGTTTTTTCCCCCTGCAGGCAGGGTGTGGATGTGTCTCGCGAGGCTGTGGGTGGAGGTGAATTGGAGTGTTACATTCTCACTTTCACACTTCCCAGGAAGAAGAGCTGTTCCCCTTTAACCTGGATGAGTTTGTCACCGTGGACGAGGTGGTGGAAGAAGTGGAGTCTCCGGTTGCACCGCGGCGAAACCCCCCCAGGGGCAAGAGGAAAGAGGCAGCCAAGCCCGGGCCGTCGGAGCCCGTGTCCAAGAGGAGGAAAGGGAAGAGCTCGGGGGCGGCCAAGGGGGAGCCGTCCTTCGTCACCCTGGACGAGATCGGGGAGGAGGAGGACGCACCCGCCCCGCTGGGCGACCCCCAGGGGCTGCTGGTGGTGGACGAGGTGCTGGAGGAGGAGGAGCTGTCGGAGGCGGTGAAGGACCCGCAGGCGCTGCTCACCCTGGATGAGATCTCAGAGCAGGAGGAGCTGGGCCCCCACAGGGACCTCCCCCAGCCCGAGTTCAAGGAGCGGGACCTGAAGGCCGAGCCCCTGGTGACGGTGGATGAGATCGGGGAGGTGGAGGAGCTGCCCCTGAACGAGCCCACGGACCTGAACGGCGAGGAGGGCAAGGGCAGCGCCGGGGACTTCGTGTCCTCGCACGTGCCCGACGACCCCACCGCCCTGGTGACCGTGGATGAGATCCAGGAGGACAACGAGGACAACCCCCTGGTGACTCTGGATGAGGTGAACGAGGAGGAGGATGACTTCCTGGCTGATTTCAACCACCTCAAAGAGGAACTGAACTTCGTCACGGTCGACGAAGTCGGGGACGAGGAGGAGGAGGAAGAAAACGCTTCCCTGGGGAAGAATCCCCACAAGGACGAGGAGGAGGAAGACATCGTCGCTGTTGCAGGACCAGAAGAAGAGGAAATCACTGCCAGTGCAGGACCAGAGGAGGAGGACATTGTTGCTGTTGCAGGACCAGAAGAAATGGGAATTTTGGGGGATCCGAATCCAGAAGAGGAAGTCACTGCAGTCTCCAAGCCAAAAGGTGAGGGACCTCAAGGCCAGGTTGGAGGGGGCTTGGAGCCACCTGGGCTGGTGGGAAGTGTCCCAGCCCATGGCAGGGGTGGGATCGATGGGCTTTGGGTCCCTTCCAACTCAAACCGTTCCGTTTTTCCGTTCCATTCCAACGTGCATTTCTGTCTCCAGCAGCTCAGCTGGGACCTGGAGGTGCAGAACCAGAGTCCAAGCAGAAGAAAGCGGCTGTTCCGGGTGTCCCCAAGGTGCAGAGCACTCCCAAAGGTAAATCCAGAGGAACCAGCCAAACTCTCCAGGCTTTCCTGGCAGGAAGACACTTTCCTGCCCATTGAAAACTCCTTCCATGTCCTACAGCTACACTGAACGTCGAAGTCGGGGCCCAGAATCCATGGTTTTTTTCTTTGCTCCTCATAATCCATGTTTAACTACTTGAAAGCTCAACATGGAAAGTACTTTTTCCCTAAAATTTACAAATACAGGCAAATTTATTGAGTATTAGCACAGGGCAGTGGGATACCTCCTGAGCATTCCCATCCTGTGATGAGTTTTATTCCCAGCTTTCCATGCCTAGAGAGGAGGGAACTGCTGACACAGCTTTGAAATGGGGATGTAGAGGTATATTTCCTTTTTTTTTTTTTTCCTAAGATCCTTCTCTAAATTCCTTTTCCATAAAACTGCTGAGAACACTGGAACTGGAAAAGGAGTTCCTGGGAACATCTGTCTCCTGGTCTGATGGCTTTGGGGGACATTCCCTGGAAGGATGGGGGTGGTGGGACACTGCAGAGCCACACCTGGCCCGGGAGTTGGAGAGAAAACACTTCTAAGGCCAAAAGATGCCAAGGAAGTTGCAGGGACCTTCAGATCCAAAGAAATTCCCAGAAATGGATGTGGTTATTGACCACAGAAGTGGTGTGTGGATTGACACAGGGACCAGCTCGAGTGATAAACCCGGGGTTTTGAAGGCTGAAAAGCTGTGATTTCCACCCAGGAACACCAAATTCCAGGGTTTGGGTGAGGGACTGCAGGGTTGGGACGTTTCTGGGGCTGTGTGTGCTGACTGTCGTGTGCTGCCCCCTCAGCTCTGGACATCCTGGTCCCCCAGGCCGGGTTCTTCTGCCAGATCTGCTCCCTGTTCTACGCCGACGAGCCCTCCATGATCAACCACTGCCGGACGCCCCTGCACCGGCAGAACATGGAGGTACCCCCGGGAACAGGGCTCTGGGGGGCTCAGAGCTCCCTGCCAGCACGGGCAGCTCGTGGTCACCTCCTGGGGGGTGTGGGAACACAGAGCCCGTGGGAAAATGGAACGTTTTCTGTTCCGTGCCAGGTGTCACTGTGGGGATTCCTGGTCCCTGGGGTTTGGCCACATTGCCCTCAGGAGCTTCCTCAGTTTCCTTGGGAGCCAAACTGGGGTGTTTTGGGGCAGACCCCACCCTGGCAGAGGGAGGAGCTGGCTGACCTTGAGCCCAGGGGTTCTGACACCTGCCCTGCCTTTGGAGCATGATCCTGGAATATCCTTGCAGCATCTTCTCCCCTTGTTCCCACAGAAATTCATGGCCAAGCAGCAGGATAACGACGGGGAAGAGCCGAGCTCCAGGTGATGGGAGGACAGAGGGACCCTCGGGTGCTCGACACTTCGGGGCCGCTCAGTTCTGTGTCTTTGGGGTCAGGAAGGAGCGTTTGTGGTGTGGAAATGGGAGCTGGGAGGAGCCCCCTGAGCTGCTGGGCTGGGTTTGTGTCTCCAGTCACCCGGCGTGGGACAGACCAGTCCCAGTGTCCGCAGGAAATAAATGTTCTCACTGTATAGTTACCCCAGGGTTGTGTTTGGGGTCATTCCTTGGGGTCTGGTAACTCTGGGTCACGCTGGAGAATCCAGGGGATCGATGGAGTGACTCCAGCGGAGAGCTGGGAAGGGGCTGGAGCAGCAGGAGCAGTTGAGGGAGCTGGGGGGGCTCAGCCTGGAGAAAAGGAGGCTCAGGGGGGACCTTCTGGCTCTGCAACTCCCTGACAGGAGGGGGGAGCCGGGGGGGGGTCAGGCTCTGCTCCCGGGGAACAAGGGACAGGAGGAGAGGGAATGGGGAAAATTCCTCCTGGAAAGGGCTGTCCCTCCAGGGCAGGGGGGAGTCTCCATCCCTGGGGGGATTGAACAGCCCTGTGGATGTGGCACTTGGGGACATGGTCAGGGGTGTCCCTGGCGGTGCTGGGGGACATTTGGATTCGATGGTCTCAGAACCCAAACAATTCCATGATTTGCTG
>VZRE01015513.1:46663-70643 GCA_013396775.1 Cephalopterus ornatus | reverse complement strand
AAGAAAGATGGAAAGAGACTTTTTACAAGGTCACGTAGTGATAGGACATGGGAGAATCATTCAAAACTGAAAGAAGGTTCAGGTTAGATATTAGGAAAACATTCTTTACTGTGAGGGTGGTGAGGCACTGTAATAGGTTGTTGAAGTTGTGGATGTCCCATTCCTGGAAGTGTTCAAGGCCAAGTTGGATGGGGCTCAGAATTTAGTGGAAGGTGTTGCTGTTCGCCTAATACAGCAGGAGTATTAGAACCAGATGATCTTTAAGGTTCCTTCCAACTCAGGCCATTCTATGATTCCATGATTGTATGAGCTAGGAAACCTTTTCTCTTTTCATTGTGTAGTAGCATTTGCAGTATTTCTATACACAGCCAATGTAAACTTGCAAATTTCTCCTCTTCCTTTCCCTTGGAGTTGTGAGTATAGAAGGTAATTGTGGTCTGTTCCGTGCTGCTGACAGGCATTGTGCTAATCAGTGAGTAGGAAGAGAGACCTGCATCAGAGAGTGTAAGACCCCAGGTCCCGGGCTATGAGCTCACCAAGGGGTTTTACTTTAAAAATATGCAATGCTCCAACAATATCCACCCTCTGGATTATTGGAAGAACCCTCAGTTCTTATAACACCTTAAGAGAGAGTGCAGAGGAGAAAAGCCGCACATCTTTTCTCAGGAGGTGCTTTACTGGTAAACTTTAGGAAATAACAGACCTTGGCAAAAGTTTAGAGGGTGACATACAACCCAAGTTAAAGCATTCCACAAAGCATTGACTTAGCACATGCTCATACATACTGTTTAGCCAAATCCAACTCATTTAGTCTCAAGTTACCCAAGATATCAAGAAAGGAGATTAAGATAAGAAGTGGTAAAGAAAGAGAGAGAAAAAGAGAAAATTTATAGCTACCACCATGGTCCTGTGAAAGTCCAGCTCCAACATGTTCAGGTGGCAGGCTCCAAGCAAATATGGCCAACACATGTCTGCCTTTATTCGCTTTAGCCCCCTGTGGCCACACCCCCACCCCCAGGTGGGACTCCCGGTGTTACAGCTGCTTTGGGACTGACCAAGGAAGCTCCAAGGGGCTGGGGTGTGGGACACACCATGCAATTCAAACCCTCACCTTCATGAAATTCAATCTTACCCCTTCCTCCCTGTACACACTTGAGTTGGTCTGAGCCAATAATTAATATAATAATCCAGTGTCTCACAGAGAGTCTTCAGATTTGTTGGTGTCTTCTCTTCAGTTGATGGAGTTATTCCATCCAGTTGGAGTTACTCCAGTCTTCGTGTCTTACACTTTCCAGGTAGATTGGTAATTAATAAATTGAAGAAAAATAAAATGTAAAAACCCTTCTTCGTTTGGGAGAACAAAGCTTCTTCAGCACAAGCATTAAAGTATTAAAAGACATTTGCTGCCCTGAGTCAACTGGAAAAAATCATTTTATCAGGTAAAAAAGGAATAAAAAAGAAGAATTCCTTAGTAAAAGTATGTTAAATCTGACAAGAATTCAGGACAGAATTCTATTCATATTCAAGGTTTCTGGTAATGGCAGCAGTATTAAATGAGGTATTCAAAATGGACATTATGTTATTGAAAGGTAGAAGCAAAATAGATTGTCCCAGTTGAAAGAAATGTCATGTTCATAGAGCTTGTTGTTTTAATTGTTTTACTGGAAGGATTTTAAACCACAAGACTGTCTTGAACAGATAATAAAAATACTAATTTTCTGAGGAGTTGTATTAGTGGTCTCTATGGGATTAGATTTTTATCACCTTGGATGGCTTTGTACATTTCCTGAAGAACTTTTGTATTTATTTGGGAAGCAGGAGTGCCTGTGTGTGGTCTTGTTTACTCAGTCTGGACAGTTTTTCGTTATTTTTCTTTCCAAAATCAAAAAGGAGAAGGCTATAGCAGAAACTAATTCAATATACTGTTATTAGGCTTCCCTATACCCATACTAAAATTGTGTGAAAATGGAAGTGTGTTCTCTTGCCTTAATTTCCCCCTCCTAGTTTCTTCATCCATTAATTACTTTTTTATATTTTGTACTATTATTAGACATCCTGAATATGTCCTTTCCACTTCAGTCTGATAATCTTAAATTGGTTTCTTACACTATTGTTACCATACAATTTAATGTTTTTAATTGTAAAATAATTTGAAGATATACCAAAAGAAGTCTTTTGAATCTTTATATGAAAAAGTACTTTTCTTTTCCTTAATGGATCAATTGAATGTATAGTAAAGTAGTTAGGATGCTGTAATTTTAAATATCAGCATACAACAGAAGTTTGCCAGAAATTTGCATGGATCAAGTGTTATAGGATCTGTTGCTATCAAACGAAATCGCTTATGAATGTTCAGCATGAGCAGGCTCTCAAGATTTCCATTATGTTTTTCTGGGGAAATTGGTCTCAAGCTTCTCATTATTTCTAGCTAGGGTTTTTAGAAATTTTTAGCTCCAAGAATAGGATTTTAGAAGAATGGCCATTGTGATTCAGGACTTGTTTTAAGTTGAAACAGCCTGAGCTGTATTCCTGTCCCATAGAAAAGAATAAAAGATGTCTTTAGTAGTTTTAAGTTAGTCAGGATATTTACGTTTCTAGCAGTGAATGCTCTTAGTACCGGCCAAACAGGAGATGTAAACCCTTTATTTTATGAGAAATGCATATTGAAATTTGGGGAACTTGCCAGTACACCAGAGTGCGTATTGGGAAAGTGAAATAATTAAGATACTCTAGTTTAGTATAAATTCCTTTAATTTGGAAGAAGTGTATATTCGTTTCTTCTCTTTTGTATAGATTCTATCAGAACCAGCATGATTTGTGTATAAGTGGTATAATAGATTACACACGGCCTGTCTTTTTCCCTGTGGTGTATAAATCTTTCTCTTACAGCCATGCCTGTAGTCATGTGCTGTTTATGTCTGAGTTGGCTGTAAAAGCCTTGTAGGTTATTATAAGCTGAATGTCAGAACAGAAGTGTTGGAAAATCTATTTTCTGAACATGCGTGTTAGCCAGTGCTCTTTAACAGAAGTGTCTTAAGTCTTGACTGATGACACAATGAATCACCCTGAAGATTATGATTCTTTTCTGCAAATTCTGTGGAGTAGAAGCTGGTACATGATGGCAAAGATGTAAATGTCAATTATTGTAAGTAATTATGTAAATGACAATTTATTGTGGACAGAGCATTTTTTTCACACTAAAAACTAAAACCACTAAGAACACAATCCTCATTAATTTTTTACTAATGACCATTAAGTGTTGTGTTACCTTGATTCCTGTCTTGCCTTAGGGCAGAGGTAGAGTGTTCCTAGATGCTATTTCTGTTATTGTCCTAATTTAAGAAGACTAGTCAATCTGAAGCATAAATGATCTGCAAAGAAACTAATTTTGTAGTTTATTCTGGAAGTGCAGAGATCATTCAAGCTGTGATGTCCCAGTGTTGTAAGACAGACCTCTAAAAAATGCTTTAAAAGTTGCAGTTCTCAACGAATTTTTTCTGCCTTGGAAAAAAACAAACCCAAACCCCCAGAGAGATACTTCATAACATTCTCTTCCACCAAAGGTTGTTGCAAATCTCTCTTTAGAAGACAAGAATAGTTCCAATAAAACTTGGGCATTTTGATTAATTTTATTTCAGAGATATTTAATTTCTTGAGAGGTTGTATTTAATTTACACATGGATAGACTCCTCTATAGAATTTTGAATATTCTAGCTAATATTAAAAAATAAAGAAACTCTATTAAGTATTCAGTAGTTATTTAACTTGAGCAAAAATAAATAGTAGCTCAAGGAGGGAGATGGTCATTGAGAATTTTCTTTTGTTTTGGTTTGGTTTTTGTACTATGATTTATGCCTGATTGCTTAAAATTTGTGCCACTATTCTTCTTTACTGAACATCACTTGAATAAAACCTGGTTTTTGAAGCAGTCGTTTGGAACCTATTTCTGTAAATGCTTTGATTTGCTGCCCCCAAGGTTAGGCCTGATAAACATTCTGGTACTTTTGTAAAGAATTTACGGAAGTGCTTTTCTAGAGGTATCTGAACATACTGTTCAGTGGTGGCTGTGTGGATAGGTCTGGCTTTGGCACTTAATCTGCCAGCACCATATGGGATTTGTACTGCAAACTGAGTGGGTGAATTAATCCATGTGCAAGAGAGCCCCTTGGAGCACCTTGTAGATGTAAACAAAGTAGAGAAAGTTCCTCAGGAATAATGGCAGTTCATTGTAGGACTGGACCCCAATTCTTAGTGTACTGCTGCTGGAGTTTTATTAAGGTAAGACCTCAAATTCTTGCCCACATGTTTATTTGTAAAAATTATTAACTTGAGATACATATGCGCATTTGCAGCATCAGCTTGTATGGGCTGTCCTAGAAGTATGCATAGAGTTTGCATTTATGTTAGAAAACTATGGCTTTTGTAAAATGCTGAAAAAAACAATGGGACATAATTTTTGTATTGGAATAGGTTATAGAATGATACTAAAGTCAAATACTGGTAGTTAAGGAAAATATGTCTACAACCAAGATAGTATGGAATTGCCCAGATAAATATAAATACTCTTCTTGTGGAAGACTAACTCAATTCTGACAGTGAGTGGAATAATTTTATAAGTAATTCTGGTTATCCTTATATATAAGGATACAAAGTATTTGGAAAAAAGATTTTCTCCTGATTGGGGCACACAGTACATTTCATTGAAAAATGCTTGGCTTTTATTCAATTTCTTTAGAAGTGCAGTTTTGTTTTGAAATTGATGGTTAAATAAATATGTTGCCAAGCATATTTTCTACCAGAAATCTTTTATCCTCTGGGTTGTTTTGTCATAGGAGGAGCCTTCTTGAGGATATGAAAGGAAGCATTGTATATACTAAAATTCAGCATATATTCTGCGTTCAGAAAGTATGATTTTGCTCCCATGATGTTTGGTTTCTGTCCTCCAATGTGGAATATTTTGTGAAGGAGGCAATTGTCTTTGAGGAGTATAGGAAACACTCCTAGTATATTTTGAGAATTTTAAATTCTCAAGTGTCCCTGGAAACTTCACAAGAAGAATTTACCACTGGTCTCAGGGACCTGGGGTTCCTAAAGGCAGGTTCTACCAGTAAAGACTGAGGTGAAAAAGGCATTGAAAAGGCTTTTTCTGTATCGTAGTCATCAGATTGCTGCCTCATTAGCAGCAGGCGCACATTTTGCCTAGACTTGCTTTTGCTAGTGATATACTTCAGGAAGTTTTTCTTCTTATTCTTCCCATCCCATGCCAGATTCAACTTTAGATGGATTTTGGCATTCCTAAGCATTCTGGGCTATCCCTCTAGGTATTTTTCCCAGGTCACTATGTCTGATCTACTCTCTTTATGCTTCCTATTAATATTTGAATTTAATCAGGAGCTCCCTGTGTATCTATACAGACCTCTTGCCTTTGATTTTCAAGGCCATTTTCGAGGATCACTTCCAAGGTCAAGAATGGTCCATTTTGCAGGAAGTCAAGCAAAGTCAGCAGAAGCCTTACTTCACAAATGTTCTTTCACCTGTTTCTTCTAATACAGTCTGTGAAGCAAACTCTCTTTAAGTAAAGGCTTTAGCAATTTTGTTACCTGATTTACCTTTTGGGGTAATCTAGGAAACACACTACTTTTCCAGTAGTTCTACAGGAATAGCATCCCCACAAACATGTTGATGGATGAAGTTGTTGAGAAGGATGTAACTGCATCTCCTGGAATAGTTCAATCTAGCAGCTGCAATAGATTATGTTTGACTCAACACTTGTGGACTCCATTTTCCTTATCAGAGTGAAGCATTATACATACTCCCTGTGTTTGTTCAGATTGAAGAAGACTAAGGGGATAACAACTACTGCTATGAACTATCAAGTGGGTGCTTTTGGAGAAGGTGGAGCTGCGCTCACCTTAGGTGTATGCAGTGGAAGTATGAGAGAAAACAGGGAAATTCTAATTACCTGTAAGACGGAAAAAAAACCTTCATGGTGAGGATTGTGAGATATTTGAGCAGGTTTCCTGGAGAGCCATCTTTTAGGATACTCAAAACTTGACTGGACGAGGGTCAGAGCAACCTAAGCTGACTTGGAGCACACCCTGCTCTGACTGGGGAGAAGGACCAGATGACCTCCATAGGTCCTGTCGGCTTAAATTGTTCCATGATTTTATGACTCTATACATTCTTATTAGATACCTGTCAGTGAGACATAAGAAATCAGATCAGTATTAGACCCTTTGGACTCTTAACCTGTGCCTGGATTTTCAGCACTGTAGTTTACCGGGTTTTTTCTTCAGTTTCTGATAATGGGGACAGTGATTGAAAATGGAAATCAAAATGGAAAGATGCCAAATATTTTGCAGCTCAAATGTAGAGAAACTGGCTAGTCTAAGGAGTTTCCTTTTGGTCTTTATTGCTGTTGAGAAAGAGACTGAAATTGGCTTAGGGAGCGTAGGAGCAGTTAGGAAATAAAGAGAAGTGGTGAAGTCTGAATAGGCTGGAATACACTGACTAAATTATGGTAAATTATCTAAACAAAAAGAAAAATTGGATGAGGAGATTGAAAAAAATTCTCACATTTGACTTTTCCATGGGAAAATATTTTTCTGGGAAGATTTATTCTGACCTCTGTGCTGTTTTATGGTTTATGTAAAAAGTATTTATTTTATCGTGATGTTATATATTGTTATATTTTCTTGTTTTTAGTATGTGAGGTCTTCAGGATGATATCAGTACATGAGAACAAATTACTTCAGTGTGCTTGCATCCCATAAAATATTTTTATTGGATCTTAGCATTTACAAGCTCTATTTATATAAGTAATTTTATGGAGTAAGAATTAAACCTAGTTATTTTTCAATATATAGATGTGATTTGGAAAATCTTTATGAACTATAGTAGAAACTCTCACACAAGGAAAGGCATGTAAATGCTACAGGGGACCTAACACTGAAATACACATATGAATAATATATTAGTTGATATACAGTACATATAATTAAAATTGAAAGAGTAAGGCAAATTTATAAAATATTTAGCTGAATAGTGAAGAACACTGCAGAGAATTAAATGCATTTCTTGGGTTTTTATCCTGACAGTTATATGCTAGCAGTATGTAACAGTTTTCCTGGGGAGGATGTTTCCCACACATGAGAAAATGCCTGGATCCTTTGACATGCAGTGAAGCATAACTAAAGCAATAGTTTATAGATATAATAGAAAACAGTAGGATTTTTCTCAATAAAAAAAGGTTAATCTTCCATTACCAAGTGGAAATGGAAATTACTCAAATAAGTTTTAGAATTTAGAATGTAAATATATTGAGCAGTTAAAAGTCATGAGACATCTTTGATCATAACCTTTGTCATAAGAAAATAGTGAAATCTGATTTCCTCTGGAATTAGGGGGGAGGGGTGGTTGGTTTTCATTTGTTATTGCTGTTTTTTGAATTTGTTTTTTAAATTAATAAAATGTATTACTTTTTGTCAGCAGCTAAAATTGTACATTTCTTTGAGAATTCAAAACTGCATATACCCAAAAGCACCTTGGTCTTGTCTGGAATTATGGATGCATGTCTTTGAAAACTGCAAGTTATAGTCTTGGTTATAAATTGAAGGAATGATTTGATACAGTCTTCCTATTGTAGTGATTAAAAAATTTGCCTTTCTGCCCTCAGAATAAAGTCAGTGTCTTGATTTGAACATTAGATTGCACTTTTTGGACTGCTTTCTTTTAGAAAATTCAGTAGTAGGTGCTGAACAACTCTGCTGCTTTATATTCCATGTGTAAGAATGAATTTTTGGTATTGAAGAAATCACTGTCTAGCATGGAAGATATTAACAATTGAAGTAGGCAGGTTTGCAATGAGGGTAGGTGTGGGATTTGACTGAGTGCCAAATCATGGATTTCTAGCCTGTCTGCCAGTAGTTTGGTGTCTTTCTGGATGTCCTTGTAGGGCGTAACAATAGATTTCATTGCTTGCATAGGTGGGCAGAATTTAATGTTCATTAAGATATTTTTGAAGCAGAAGATGATCAAGACTAAGTTTTCATGCAACCATCTTTTGTTTTTCTTTTGAGTATCTGAAGCCTCTAGTTTTAAGTATGTTTTAGGGTTCTTTGTTAGTTATTTGTTATGTCATGTTAGGTATCTTGGCTGAAGAAGAAGTGTAATAAAAAGTATAGCAGGAATTCAGATGTAAAGGGGAACAAATATACCACTGTGATATGTATTTTTTCTGTTTACTATTTTAATGTATTTCTTTCCCTGCCCCCCTCTTGTCTTGTCTGTATCTCCTGTCAAATAAAGGCCAAGAAACACCAGGTCTTTCTAACAGAGACGTATGAAAACAACATGAGAGAGCTGGAGTTACTCTTGGACAGCTTTGCTATGTCAGGCCAGCGGACAGCAGGTTAGTTGAAGGTATAAAATGACAGATGCATCTGTCAATGTTCCAAAGTCACTACATTGTGGGAATTCTGCAGATGCCTCTTGCATTCCCTCTTCTCACCATGCTTTGATTTGATGACATGATAAGAGCAGTTCTCACAGCAGTCAAATGGCCTTGCTAGCTGAGAGAGGGTGACGGAATGTGGACCTGCTGTTGTCAGCCCAGAACTTGATATACAAATGCTGGGGTGTGTATGCCGGTCAGAAAAGGGCTTACTTGCTGTGCTCTAAATCCAACTGAGAAAAAAGTCCTTACAGTATACCTGCAAAGGGAACAGATGTTTTGCTTGAACTGAGCCAAATTCTCAGGCAACCTTCAGCAACTTAAAGGTCATAAATTCAAAAAGGTTGTGTAGGACACATGATATAACACAATACTTTTGCAGTTGATTGTGGACCAGTACTATATTGCATTCATTTGATCTAATACAGAACAAATATTTCTCGGTTTTCATTAAAATTAATTGTAAGTCAGTGGTTGTCACTGCTACTGGGCTTTATATGTAATGTATCAAACTTAACAAACTGCTGCCTGTTTAGACATTTGAATTAGTGGCTAACATAAACAAAATGAACTTCAACATCAAGCTAGTAATTTTTTAAACGTGAAAATTGTACACTTTTTAAAATCTTCATTTAAAACTATGTATAAAAGATATTTCTATGTAATTCGTATTAGAAAAACACGTACTAGACATGAAATGCTTCCAACTTACAGTGAAAGTAAACTGGAAGAAAACAGGCAGAATGTGGCTTAAAGAGCAAACAAGTTTCTTTTATGTAAATCATGATGATTTGTTTTTGCCCTTTTTAGCAGCAGTAGACATAAATGGGTTGTATAACACCATTAAATTAAAATGCATTTTTTTGTATCTTCACAAAATGATTTTTTTTTTTACAGCTTGGTACTGTTAAATTTCAATAAAGGAACAACTTTCTGAGATTTCTGTTGTCCTTAAAACTCCTTGAATCTGTGATGCATTTGTTTCCTCACATGGGCTATATGATTTTTTTTATTTGGGAACTGGTATCAGTTTTATTCTGTAATTATAAATGTAATTCCTGTGGGCAGTACCTATAGGTTTACCGTAGATACATCAGTCTGAAAAGCTCTTTAAGGCTGTATGTTTTCCACATTCTTGCCAAGTTCCACATACTCGGAGAGACTTAAGCAGTTCTGGTGGGAGCTAGATGCTGCTGCCAGAGTGCAGTTTCCAAAGCAGTAATTGTCTCTTGGGTAGGTTTTCTTTCTCCCTGGTGGTAAACTTTGCAGAGAACAGCTTTGACCTGTTTCTAAAACAGTAACTTCAGTATTAATTTGCTTTGTTTGAGATAAACTTTGGAAAATCTTATTTAAAGAGTTCTTTTTTTTAAGCTTTAGCATCTCTGCAGAGGCTTTGTTGAGGCAGATAGTAAAATTTAGCTGTGTTGTGGATTGAGTTTTTACAGCTAATATTAAAATAGATATTGACTAAGACATTTGTTCTACATGTTTACTGTGCTTCTAAGTGTGAAACCTAATTTTTAATGCTTTTTCGTTATTATATTATTATTCTGGTGTACTTATGAATGTATTATGTAGCAATATTTCTTCAAATTTTCAAAAAAGTGTTTATTGTAATTATATTTGAAAGGGGAATGTCCAGGTGCCAATAAAAGTAAAAATCTTAAATAAATCTTTGTAGTCTGATTAGCAGATGAGGGGCTACGTGGGCTGCACCTGACCAGGCAGTCGTTCTTGTTTCCAACTTTGAACTCAAGGGGTTGAGAGATCTGCTTAAAGATCTGTCAATATTAAAGATCCAGCCCCCTTGTTTAAGTGCTGATTGGACTGTGATTACTAGGCTATGCAAGAAAGAGAAGATGAGACTTTGTATTTTTAATATTAAAGAACTTTAGAAAGCTATTTTTCTTTATACATGCCAAAATAACAAGCATAACTCCTTGTCTTCTTTTTCAGTGACGTTTATAAATTTTCCACAACATTGTTTATTGGGTCATTTGCATGCTTTCCTTTTGTATCTGTTCAGATTATCATATTTTGCGGTTTTTGTGCTTGTAGTAGTATTAAAAAAGAGGGAAATGGGTATATATTATTGACTTAATAGGTATTATTTGAAACTGGATGAGAATTGTAAGTTACCGCTTCTTTAGAGCTACAAGTATGGAAGAATAGTAGTTAATTTTTTTGTGCAACAAGATCACTGCAAAATGTTCTTACAATGGGTAGCAGTGAGAAGGTGGTCTTGTAACTGAGGAGACTGGACTAGAGCCCTGTGCATAGCTATAGTTGTGGTTAAGTGATAAAAATTATGGTGATGTGTCACTTGACTCTTTCTTCAAGGTGAAATCTAAAATTCTCATGAAAGGTTCAATTTTATGAATTCTTAGGTCGATTCTAAGTGTGACATTGCTATTTGGGACGTCTATAGGATTCAGAGGGCTCTGGTGTTCCCTTATTAAGATTTTGCTTTTTCCTGATTCTGTAGAGTTACAAAAGAAGCTTATATATGCTGCATAGTAATATAAACAATGCTAACAATGATCTAGAAAAATAAGAAAAGTTTGTTCTTGGAAACTGAATATCAGCTGACATGTTGTGACCTCTAGATCTATATAGTGTTGTTTTGCTCTCTTAGTTCATTGTAGTACAGTCTATGGAATGCTAGACTTGTTCATATGTCCTTAATTAAGGCAACCAGATTAGAAGTCTCTGTCTAAATGTTTAATAAATAAGTGTAGTGTGTATATAATGGATATATCAGATTTATAATTGAAACGTTATGTAGGACTGTGTAGACAGATAATTGTTTTAAAAAATTATTTCCTTTGGAATGAAATTCAAGACAATTTAAAATGTTTTTAAGTTATGTTTCTCCAAGCGTAAGATAATCATGTGATCTTTGGCTCGATAAAGCTGTAAGTGAATGAAGTACTGCATTGACATGCTTAATCACAACAGCAAAATAATGTCAGAAAAAGTATAACATACCTAACTTTCAGACTACATGCTTTTCAAAGTGTTTAATTGTGCGGTTTTGAAGTTGGCTTGTCTGACTGAACAACACAGACTTGACCACAGTAGAAATTATATGTGAGACTGGATACCAAATACATTAAGTATAAATGTAATCCAGAATTTACAGGTCTATATCTTGTATTAACGCTTTTATAGTCTTTCAGCTATATTTGCTGTGAGAGTGTGGCTATGCAGCTGCATATCTTGTGGCAAACAAGGCTGCTGTTCAGTATTTTGTATTGTCACTGAAGGCCTGACTAATTTTAATACTTCTCATCCAGGGTGAGTGGTTTTCTCTCTGTGGCTTTAAGGCTTAATTTTCATTCTATGTTTTCCTTCAGGCACTTGCAGCGACAAAGAGAAACCTCTGAGTTGCTCTGTCATTGAGACTTTGAGGTGTACCTTGACAGCTTACCAGAACAAGCTGGAAGATACCTCTAATGAGGTAACACTTGCAATGTGTGGCTCTATATGTATTGCATTTGGCCTGCAGCAGTACATATGCTTTGCTTGTAAAAAAAGGCAGAAGAGTGGGAATGTTGAGTTGACAGCTTCAAGTATATCTAAAGAAATAATCTCTCTCACTACTATTCCTCTAAGCTTGCCCTACAGTGAAGTTTCACTTACATTTGTGGGCACAGGGAGTAGAGTTTTTTGTCTTTCTAATTTAATTTAGTTTTGTTTTCTTGTTAAACCTTTTTGGTGTTATTTTCAATAAATATTTAGAATACAAAACTATTAATATCTGGGATTTGAGCTAAAAGATGATGATTTAAGAGTATGGCAGCATATACTGCAATATTCCTAAATACACAGTGCTTGAGCCTCAAAAGTCATTGTTATCAGTTATACAAATGATCATGCCCCTGTAGTTGTAACAACCAGTGTAATTTTCTGAAAAGAGTGTGTTTTCCTTGGAATCTCTTCTGGAGCTATTTTGCTGTCCTGTCACTTAAAATAGGACCACTACAATACTTTCTTTAAGCTATCTGAGAGGATAAGGGAAATATTTCAATTTTGGGACTCTTACTGTTGAAAAAACTCGGATGTTTTCCTTGCAGTCCTACTGTCCTTTTACTTCACTGGCCGGGAAGTCACAGTCTTGTATTTATTTTGTTGTTTGTATTGCTGATGTGACTAAATTACTCCTCTTGGGTGTAAATGTTTTATAAATTTGTGGCTTTAAAGAGTGTAGAGAGAAGTTAACTGCCCTATTAAAACTTTTTGTACAAACTTGTAATTAGCTTATCTTTGAATAAAATTGACAAATACAGAAAGGCAAGATGTGATAAAATTGTAAAAATGTCAATACTATATTTCATTTCTACGTTTTATCTTTTGTTTTGACAAATGCATAGTCTAGATAGCCACTCACAACATTTAAAAATAAAAAAAAGAAAAGAAAAAAAAAGGAGAAGTATATCCGCTTTGCCCCTTTTATTGTGGAAAGAATGGTCTCCCACAAGACCTTTGAATGTGTTCAACGGACACAAAAATAAGTGACCATGGAAACAATTATACTTTTTAAACAGCAAGCACTGTTAAGTCTCTCCCAGTGAGATAAGAAAACTGATGTGTATAGTCATTATGAAACTCTTCTGAGACCCAAGTCTGGAAGCTGAAGAGTAACTAGGAACATATTACCCACAGCGAATTGTTATTTGGGAGGAGGAATGTCACGTGATAGGCAGCACAGTTGAAAAGTCGACTCAGCAGGCTTTGGCTTAGTGATGTGCTTTGTTGTGAAACTGTGCCAGAGACAGCAGTGGGGAGACCAAGGGGGTGGCTTCTAAGAAAGCAAAGACAGTGTTCTGACAGAAAGAAGAATGAACTGTCAAGGAAAATAAATCGCAAGCAGAGCAGGACCAACAGATGACCTGCCACAAGACTTCCC
Source organism: Cephalopterus ornatus (assembly GCA_013396775.1). NCBI lineage: Eukaryota > Metazoa > Chordata > Aves > Passeriformes > Cotingidae > Cephalopterus > Cephalopterus ornatus. The sequence goes on along the minus strand of VZRE01015513.1, from coordinate 57,282 downwards.
AGTAGGACTGCGTGTGACTGACCCTGAAGTTGTCATATGGAGCCAGAGATCACTGAGCACCTTCATGGTGCACAGAAAGGGCAATGCTCTGTCCTTCTTGATTACCCTCGCCCCCACAGAGAATGCTGCTTTTGGGTTTTTATATGTTAGATATGTTTAATAATAAAACTTTTTAATAATACAGTAATGCACAAGGGGACTATGAAGGGCACTGTGCAATAAAACCAGAATATTTTAATACACAACAGTAAGGTTGTAGTTTTGAGCAATTATTAGATGTTCTCTTTATAGAGAGATTTTCAACAAGACTCCACATATTGATGAATTTGTTAATACATGTGTACACCTGGATGTATACATGATATATGTTGGTAAACTTGTCATGCATCATCTTTAACTTACTGTATTAAACATTAGATTAAATGATCTAGATCATTTGTGTGACTGAAAGGTGTATAAGTTGTTTTGGTTTTTGTAGATAACTAGCTTCTGACTTTTTGTATAGTGCAGACACTACAGTGTTTAGGGAGAGTGAAAAGAATAGTAAACTAACTGAAAGACTGGAAATATTCCAGTAGCATTCTGTAATTTACTGTAATTATTTCTAAGAGTTCTGCCAGGTCTGCTGACATCAAAATATAAAAATAAACAAAAATATAATTTCCCAAATAATTTGTAAATGGGGTATTTTACTTCTGAGTTGTTCCATAAATCTCAGGTGCTTGTTCTAGAATACATTTCTAATCAATGCTTTTTTTCAGACATTTGTATTGCTAGCCTCATCATCATTTAAACAAAAAGACATATTAATTTGATATGTTATCTTTTCTGAAAGTACAAAGTACACATCATGGTCATGAGCTACCTCGAAGATAGTTGCTTGTAACCCTAGAAAGATTCAGTAGTCACTGTGCCTCTTGGGAACATTGCTGCTTTGCTGCTTTTACAGTATGTGAGTACTGTACAGTGTTCTGTAAAGATCCACACTTGTAGCTGGACAATTTCTGCAAATGGTCACCGAGTGGAAAACTTGTTTTCTTAAACCACTCCTCAAATCATAATCTGAATCTGTTACACTTTCAAGGGCGTTTCAGTGCATTTCTATGTTCTTGTCAGATATTTTGAGAGTTAAGAAGATAGTTAATAGTGGACTCAGTTTGGGATTCTGCCACTACTCTGTGTCTTAAATCGTTATGTAAGAGTTACTTAGCGTTTTTGTAACAGGACATTAATTAGGTTGTATGGAGTACAAAAACTGTCAAAGGAATTGAAATCAATTTTGTTGTTTCACTTTTGTATACAAAGTTCTTCGTTTATATTGAAGGGGTCATGCAGCCTTTCTATAAAAGCCTGTTTGACCTCTGTATTTTTTACAGTTTGAAAAAATGAAGTCTCTGTGTAAAAAGATGACAAAAGAACTTGAGATATCCGAGGAGAAAATGTGTGCTTTAAGACAAGACCTTAAGGTATGTTTAATGAATTTAACACAAAATTTTAAAGTTTTCCAAAAACTATCTTTCTGGATTTAACGTATCTTTCTTATCAGAATAAGTCTCTATATCATTCTGTTTTGTTGAGCAGACTAGTTTACCTTCCAAGCTTGTGAAGTCATGCTGCTTTATTCTGGTTACCACTGCAGACTACACAACTGGTCATTTCAATGATTGTACTTCTGAAATAACTTGAAATACATTTATCAATTTGCAAAATCCTGTTTTGTATTGAAATTGGCATCAGTATTTTTTTCTTTTAATGTTTTTCTCAAGAAAAGGGGAATTTATTTACCTCTGTTCTTATTAAGGTGTATTTTCTTAAAGATATCCATTCCTTTGTTAATTTTTTTGTTGTGTTTATTAGGTTAATGCATGTAATGTGTAAGGTTGCCTTTAATAGCTATACAATATGCAGCCTAAAATTTCTTGGAGTAAAATCTACCTGAGAACTGATAAAAACACTTGCGAACTCTTTTCTTTAGTTTCTGAACAAGAATTTTTTTTGTGTCTCTGTTTTTGGCTGACAGCACTTCAGTAATGTCCTGTCTGGTTACATCAATGGCCAAGGGAGTGAGGAAGTCCTGAGGTCATGGTTAAACTTAATCTTCTGACTGGCAGTGTGTTGTATTACTGTCAAAATAGAATGTCTCTAAACCCAGCGTTTTTCAGTCTCTTTTGCTGAGGATATGCTGCTTTATGTTTTTCTGCAGTGTTTTTCTGCAACATTCATTGAATCTTCATATTAATGGCTACTTGCACATCATGTCATGTCGTCTGATCTGAACTTTCTTTACTAACTTACGTTTGGAAAACTTAAGACTTCTGTTTCTGTTCCAGCACCTTTGTAAGACACCTAAGATGTCTGCAGCCCATTGCAAGTGATACTTATATTCTTCATGAAAAAACTGCTACACACAGAGAGTGCTGGTTTTTATGCAGTATGCCTGTTTCAAATCTCTTTAAATTTTTGGTAATAAAACTGTATAGATAAGCAAAAGCTAGATCCTGTCTGAAAACATTTATGTTAGAAATTGAACATTACTTTAATATTTCAATGTTTTCATGAAGAAGAATAAAAGTCATTGTCTAATGAATTTGGGAGTATCTTTTCTGTTATATTTTCCATATAAGAAGCTATGATTTTATGAAAAATAAGCAATGCTTTCAGTTTGACCTTTTGCAAACTTTAGCAGTGCTGGAAATCCAGTGCTTATTAGGAGAGCCGAGCATGTGTATCTGTCCACTCTGTCTCACAAATATTTTGGCTGAAACGGGGCAGTGTATTAATTTTTTTATTTACTTGGTGAGATTTGGTACTGGTAACATAATGGTTTTATTTATGACCATTTCTGATTATTAGTTACTTCCCGTGGTCAAACCTCCAAAGTGGGTACTCACAATTTTTTATCATGGCAATAAAAATACAGTGAGCAACAACAGCTGTGTTGTTTACAGACTCAGCTGCAACAGATCAGAAATTTACTTAAGAAAATAACATGTATTTTCACTAGCTCTGAAAGCTTTGCACTCTGCAGAGGATAAGTTGTGTCCCTGCATTCTGCATCTCATTTCTGGGAGTAGAGGGGATTCTGAATGTCACTGCATCATGGAGCTTTTACCAGTCAGGGATGCTGATGTTGTCAAGTTACAAGCTGTGGAAAAGGCCTATTGTCAGTTTTAAAATTCAAGTATTGAATTTAGTCCACTTAGCCTGGAATCTTGTGAATACATGTGGCTATATGACTTTACTTTCTCAGATGATGACCACTGGAGTAGGGTAACATTCCGTAGACTAAAATTCTTACCAGCCTTTGTATTCCATGCCTCTGTCTTACAGGAAGCTCAGGATACCCTGGCTGATGCCACTAAAGAGTTAAATCATCTGCACACTGAGTGTGCAGACAGAGAGACTTTAATAGAAACTTTAAGAATGAAACTACAGGATATACAGCAATGCTGGGAGAAGGAGAAAGTACGTGCCACAGAATCTGAAAATGAAATCCAGAAGCTTACCAGGGCTTACCAGAAGGATATGGAGGTATTACTAGAAACAAGATGACTGTCAAAGAGTCTTTATTTAATCTCAACTTTATACATTTACATACATCAGATGGTTACTCTTAGTCTTAAGAGATTTATCCCTAAAATATGATTTTAAGATACATATTTTTAAATATGTGTTTAATATCTATGAGATCTCAGGACATATTAGTTCTCCTTTCTTCTGTATCAGAACTAGTAGCATAATCATTCCAGCATTTTGAATTTTTGAACAACTGAGTATATTTAAGAGCTACGCCCAACAAAGTATTCTTTCTTTCTTTCAAATTAAAAGTTAACAAAAATGTTTTACAGTTGGAACATACAGTATTGTCATTATCATTATTCCTGTTTCACATGGCGTTGAGGTAGTTTTGCATGCAGGCCACAAAACCTAGAAATTCTGATTTGTTATCTATTAGTTTATTGTGGTGTGCTATATGAAGGAATGAGTTCACAGCATCTTATTTCAGAACTATTGTCTCTCTCCTTATATGTATTAAGAGATGTTAATTTTGTTGCTTTTTCCCCCCAGTAAAGTGGTTCTGTACTAGCAATGGCAATGATGTACTTTTAGTCGTGCATATTGAGCTCATTACTTCCACAGATTTGGACATGGATGCCAACTAAGTGAAAAGGAAACATTCTTTCCATCATTCTTACAGTCTGGTATTTAAATAGGGTCCACATGAAGCAGCTGAAGTTGTTACACACATCAGATAATGATTAAAGTAAAGGAAACGAGAAGTCTGGCTCTGTTGTAAAGTCTGCATGTCTACAACACTGTGGTTGCATTCAACATGTGTGAATTGATTTAGGGTCTTGGAATCCCCTTTTTTACGCCAAATGGATAATTATCGTCCTCAGTTTATCACAGCCAAGCGAAAATATAATGATGGTGGCACACTGGATTTTCCTTGGGGAATTTGCAGATCTGTTAGACAGAAGGTTTAACTACAATTTCTTTTTAATGGCATAAAGTGCCGTGAAATAATTGTGAGCAAATGCACGTTAGTGTGATGGAAAGGGCTCAGAAAAACCCTAGTTTTCCATCTCCATTATCCACAATTTCTTAATGTAGAACCTCACCCAAGGCCCTTGAAAAACAGTGGGACCATTTGCGATGGTTTACAACCTTTGATCTTGTGACTTTTGAGGTACAGCTTTCTATTGTTGTCTGAATCAAAGTTGCTGAGTTGCATATATGTACTAAAAGCATGTAGGTTGGAATTTCTGTTGCATGCTATTGTTGCTAAAGTTTATTTATAACTTGCATCAATTTATTATACTACTAGATAAAATCAATATAAATAAATGAGGCATGACTTGTGGAATGTAACTGATGAAGCTGTAACCCTGTTTTGTCTGGCCGTTCAGTCTCAAAGATGATCCATACAAAAACAGTTTTAAAGACTTTAGAGTGATAGTGATATAAATGGTGTGTTGTGCTGCCAAGCCAATAAGACAATTTTCTCCATGCTGTGCAGATGTTGGAAGTGGGTACAGTTTGAATGTAACTGCAAGTGTTAACATGAATAAATAAATTGCATGTACTAATAGCATGGAATTTTTTATCTGTGTCAGCTCCTGGTTGTAGCTGCTGCAGGAATGGTCTTTCTTTATGTACTTCACTTATATACTATGTCTAATTAGACAAATTTTGTAAAAACTGTTTTCTTACACTTGCTTCAATATGTATGACTGCAAATATTAGCAATTGAGGAATTTTATGAAAGGTTTCAGAATGAGCTTTGTGGGATTTTTTTCACCTGCATACAGCTTGTATTACTATCCGTATGATGAATGTATTTTGATTCTGACACTGTTCAGGTACAACAGTAAATTTTTCTTTTTGTTTCAGGAGAAACTAACCTTCCTCCATAGCTTATACCAGCATTTGGTAGCAGGCTGTGTACTTATAAAACAACCAGAAGGCATCCTAGATAGATTCTCTTGGTCTGAGCTTTGTGTAGTCTTGCAGGAAAATGTTGATACCCTGATCTTAGACCTCAACAGGGCTAATGAGAAGGTAAGTGTCCTTAGGCACCAGCTACCTCTATTAAATTCAGTGACATTTGTCCGCATCACAGTATCATTAAAAAGGACTGACATTCATCTTGTTTCAAAAAGGATTTGGACGTTAATAATTCAATACCATTAATTATGGCTTGTCTACAACTCAGTTTGATGCCATTGCTGTGGGCATGTAAATGTGACTGAAGTCTGTATGAAGTCTCTAAGCTCCACTTTCAGTGCAGGACATGCTAATAGTACTAGCCAATATTAGCCACAGGGACCTAATTAAAAGAAAATAAATTAATCTTACTGATGAAGCAATTCAAAGAACTTAGTCATTTACACTAATAAAACAAGTCTTTATTTTACCACAAAAAAGAAACAAAATGCACTTATTCTAGGAATATCATCTTTAAATTATATGTTTATGATTCAGAGGTACTATGTCAATGTTTTTTTTTTTCATTTAATTGTAACTTACGGATTATAAAATTAATATTCATAAACACAAATAGAAAATATCTATTTTTATAAAATGTGTCAATATTTGTTACAGGAGAAGTTGTACTTTTCTGAATTATTTTGATGTAATTAAGTTTTAGTGGCCTTTTTCCACAGAAATCCCTGCGTTTTAGGAAAGAAAAGACCTCTTTTTAAATGAGTTAAAACTGACTGCACAGACTAACATATGCCAGTCTTCAGGATTTCAGTTTGTTTTCTGGCTGCATTGATCAGGCCAGTCCTAAGTCTAGTAGAGTGACTCCAGAACTTGGCTGCCCTGACATTTTGGTTTTGAGTCATAGGAAGGGAAAAGCTCTTTTGAACAACTGTCATCTTCTGAAATTGTTATCATTCTTTTGGCCCAGGTGAGGTATAGGGCTGGTTATGGTGAATTGTTTTAACACTGCCCATCATTTAATAAATACCCCAGCAGTCAATGAAAATTACTAAAGAGGGATAGGATAAAATCTTGATTATGCAGATTTGATGTACATTTCTGTTTTCTTTTTGAAGTAAAAGGGGAAAGGGAATGGAGAAGGGACTAAACATTTTTGAGAGTGTTTGGGGGTGTTGTGTCATATTGTTTCTTGCTTTTTAATTTAGTGTGGTTATTGATATTGACTGTTAGGTCTCTAGGCCTCTTTTCATGTACTTACCAGCTTTTCAAGGATTTTGAACAGTATTGTTACCTGAGTTGTACCTGCTTTTTTGAGAACAAAATTTTTCTCTTGCATTTCTGTGTGACCTGTTTTCAAGGTATCTTTCTGATATTCCCTGGTAGTACAAGTGTGTAGGTGTGTGTATTTTAAGATCATTGTTAACTTGATTACTTCCTCCATTTAGTTTGCATGGGAGCTGCAAAGTTATCCACAGAGTGAATCCCTTCACTGTTGTTGAAAACACATCATAAACTAATGAGCTACTTGTGAGAAAAACATTCTGTATGCTAAAATTTCCTGGAATTCTTTTAATACTTAATAACATCTGGAATGTCTTGGCCTTACACTAAAACGAAAGTTAAATTAAGGGCCGTTTTTTTACTTATTATTTGCAATTCTTGCAAACTGCTGAAGGACTGGTATACTCAGATAACTACTTTAGCAGCACAAGATTTAATGCACTTGTTTAAAAAAAATATTAGAAGTGTCCAGTTTGGATTTTCAACAAAAAAGGCAACAAATATCTGCAAGGCGGTATAAGGATGGCAAAACTGAAACCAAGTTTTTGTTCATTTGTAGCACAATTCAAATAAATAATCTGTCATGAAAGACTTCTACCTAGTTTTAAAGAATATGTTGAAGAAATTACAGATTACGTTTTCTGTTGGAATAGTGTGTGGTTAAATTAGTATGTACAATAAAGTAAAAAAGTGTTTAAAGAGGTAAAAGAATTTTTTTTCACACAGATATCTCACCTAGAACATGTTTGTAAGAACAAGTCCAATACTGTGAAGGAGCTTCAGCAGAGCCAGGAGGATGCTTTTAACAAAATGGCTGAACAGATGAAAACACAAGCAAGCTGTTGGCAGAAAGAAAAAAGGTTTCTGGAACAGCAGTACTCAAATCTCCTTGGGGAAGTTCATGCAAGGGCACAGGTATGGTGCTGTGAACTTCTGATTTTTTTTTTCTTGTAAATATTTAATGGATTATTTCAGTAGTTTAAGCCCCGAACCAGTTTAAGGTTGTTTAAAACTTCAAAAAAAACCCCAAAACCCTGTGTGAGTATTAACTTTTTTTATAATAAGAAATAAATGACTTTCTTAAAACAGTCCAGAATTGAACTGCCTAATTTGGCCTACAGTTGCTAGCGATTCATTTTCTTTTGAGAATGTTAAAGCTGCAAGATTTAACTTAACTTGTTTTAAGAATTATAGAGGGCAGCACTTATTTTTTCAGTGTCATGCTTTGCAAAGACTCTGTAGAGTAACAGTAATGTCGTGTCATTGGGAGATAGATTTAGATATATACATTCTGACCCTAAGAAACAATTAGCAGTTACAGTGGTAGATTTCAACACTATTGAAGGACTCTGTTACAAAAGTAAAAAAAAAAGATGAAAAAGTGTAAAAAGTGTAAAACTGTCGCCACTAAGTGTTAGAAAGGTTATTTGCAATCTAGAATGTTCACTGTTATTCTACAACCACTGATCATTGTATTTTCAATCACATGCCTTTACATGTGTTTCAATTAAAAGTGTTGTGAAATAGAGGAAATAAGATATGACTTGTTATTTGTGACTCTCATCTGAAACTTACTTGATCAGAATAATACTGTATTTGACTCAGATTTTTAGGGTTGGAAGTCTGCATGCTAATTTTTTAGGAATGAGTTATAATCTTGTAGATATTATTTGCTTGATATTTACATTTACAGAGATTGGCAATTCTAAAAATGTCCATGTGAGTGGAATAAGTATCATCCAGATTTATATTGAACTTCAGTTGTAGTTTCTGTTTATGAAATCATTGCCAACAAAAAGAATAGTGAACTGAGGAAGCTTAATTTTAATTTTAAAAATGAGATTTCCTTCCTAAAGAAAAAGTGGATTTACACAGTATAGATAAGGTCTGAAACATTTCTTTCAGAACTGTAGTGTTTTGTGAAAAATTGGTGCTGTGCAGTTTGGTGTGCCATTCCTTGGCTGATGCTGAACCTGCCAGTCTTCCCAGCTGAATTGTCTAGACAGCATGGAAAGCATGTACTGAAAATGGACCTCTCTTTTATGGAACACACATTAGGTGGAAAAAACTTTTGCCTATCAACTTGCTGTATAGGACTACTGAGTTTCTAAAAGGGAATTGTTTTCCCTTAGGAAAGTCTGGGCATGTTTTCTAACACAGCTGGAGTAGCACAACCTGGTGGTGTATAATCTAGATAGTGCAATGCCTGTATACACTTAGATGATTCAACAATCTCTTTTCCATCCCGTGTTCCAGTTTGTCTTTTTAACATTCAGTGTTAAACTATCAAGAAGACAATCTCATTTCTTCTGGATTTCTAATTTGTGACTGACTTTGAATTTGCAAATACTAGATTAAGACTTTCCCTCTCTGGGATCCATGGACATCTGTTGTTAGGGCTATCCTATTCCTGATTGCCTGTTTTTCCAAACTGTATTTTACCTATTGCATTTTGAGCCTGCTAGCCATATTTGTGTACAAGGTCATTGCCCTGTTTGATCAGAGGAGTGCAGACAGCCTATCATAGGAACAGTTTTCATTACCAAAGGATACAAGGAAAAATGTGACGCAAGATACAGAATGTATTCAAGAGAACTTTTAGATTTACTGACTTGCCAGTGTTTGCATAAAGATACAAATGCAATATTTAAATGTAATGGTTTTAGCAGACTTTATTAATTAAATTTTATAGGAAACATATAATCAGTGCAAGTGGAATATAATTTGCCAGTATTTCATTGTGCAGCTGGGGGTTCTCCTCACTCTAGGACACTTACTCTAGCACTTCAAGGACACTGTAGCAATTTCCTGCATTTTCCATCGAAAGATCTGAGTGTAATTGCAAGCACTTTAGTGAACTAACCCCTTTAGGGTTTAGTTCCTTTCTAAAAAGGAAAGAAGAGTGATTTTTGCTGTTCTGCACCAAGCTAATGGTATTTGTTACTTTGTCTTCAAGCAGTGTTCCATGACTACTTCTAGGTATTTTCTCCTCAGAGATCCTGTGTCAGGACTTCTTTAGTTTTTTGAATTGTTGCAACATGTGTGAAAAGAAACCGAAGTGTGTTAATTCGTACTCTCGAGTTAACACAGAGCTCTAACTGCACAGCAGTATGAGTAATGTATCTTGAAAATTATTGCTTTGATTTATTAGAACTTCAGTAGAGAGTTAGGGCTTTTCACAATGGTCTTCTTGTAATTAAAATGTAACACTGCAAAATCTGGAGGTTTTAGTAGCAGTGATGCCGGCTACTGTTTCTGTCCCCAGCCAGCACTGTTCAGGGTCCCTGGTTCCAAGGTAGGATCTATGAATGTTAATAGGTACTACTTCACAGCTGGTACTATAGGTCAGATGGATCATAATCTGAAGGCAGTTTCACTGTTTTTCTGTAGGGCAGAAATACCCAGAGTATAGCCTTATCACAGATCAGCAATAACCAAGGCACTCTATAGATACCACTCGTTGTCAGCAGTCTCCATGTTTGGAGAGTCAGTGGAGCTTAAAATGCATATAGTTTTTCCTTGCCTTTTGTAGCAAGAGTCCAGTCCTCTTGATTTGATAGTGTGCCATTTTGAAAATGTTACTGTGCCTGTTCCTTATACTCACAGAAATTATTTATTCAGGCTGTTCACAGTCTCATAGGAAATGTCCTCTGAATTTTAACTACCAGTTGTTATTTGCTTATTGTTTAGTTATTTATTAATCTGTCCCCATTTTTTGGGGCAACCACTTAAAATAGAAGGGTTTTGTTCTGATATGCAAAAAAAATGTTTTAAGAGAAAAATTCTGTAACTACTTAAAAAATGTTAATTTCAACAGAAAAATAAAAGGTTTGCTAAACAGGAAAGGGAAAAAGTCCCCTAGGGAGAAAAAAAGTTTTTATTGTTTTTTT
>VZRE01015513.1:5598-46643 GCA_013396775.1 Cephalopterus ornatus | reverse complement strand
TTTTTTTTTTTTTTTTTTTTTTGGCTTTGTTTGGAGGCCTTGCTTTTACAGCAAGGCAGGTAAGTTAGATAAAGGATGGAATATATTGCAATTGTATCAAAAGTCAGTGCAATCAGTGCAAAAGGAGGAGGAGGACTATGTGTAATTATACTGGTCTTGACCGATTATCAACTTGGTAGACGTGTCAGGCCCTTGTCTTAAACCACAGCAAAGGGAGGACAGGCCTCTTGATGTTGTTTATTTATATGTATAGATGTATATATTTGGAAAAATACAACAGCTGAAATACAGGAATTACCGACTCACAGAATGACAGAATGGGTCAGGTTGGAAGGGACCACAGTGGGTCATCTGGTCCCACCCCCTGCTCAAGCAGGGTTGTCTCAGAGCACATTGCACAGGATTGTGACCAGATGGTTCTTAAATATGCCCAGTGAGGGAGACTCCACAACCTCTCTGTACAGTCTGTTTCAGTACATGGTCACCCTCACAGTAAAGTTCTTCCTCATATTCAGGTAGGTGTCCTGTGTATCAGTTTCTGCCCATTGCCTCTTGTCCTGTCACTTGGCACCACTGGGAAGAGTCTGGCGCCACCTCCTTGACACCCTTTCTTCAGATACTTACAGACACTGATGAGGACACAGAATCTCAGAATACTCAGGGTTGGAAGGGACCTCTGGAGCTCATCTAGTCCAACCCTCCTGCCAAGGCAGGGTCACCTACAGCAGGTTACACAGGAAACCCAGGTGGGTTTTGAATGTCTTCAGAGAGGGAGGCTCTGCCTTGATGAGCAGCCTGTTCTAGTGCTCTGCCACCCTCCATGTAAAGAAGTTCCTCCTCATGTTACAGTGGAGCTTCTTGTGTTTTAGTTTATGGCCATTGCTCCTCATCCTATTGTTGGGCACCAGTGAGAAGAGTCTGGCTCCATTGTCTTAACATCCACCTTTGAGATATTTATGTGCATTAATGAGATCCCCTCACAGCCTTCTCTTCTCTAAACAGGCCCAGCTCCTGCAATCTCTCCTCATAAGAGAGGTGCTTCAGACCCCTGATCATTGTTGTGGCCCTGCACTGAACCCTCTCCAGTACCTCCAAGTCTCTCTTGTACTGAGGACCCCAGAACTGGACACAGCACTCCAGGTGTGGCCTCACCAGGACCGAGTAGAGGAGGAGAATCACCTCCCTCAGCCTGCTGGTCACACTCTTCCTCATGCACCCCAGGATACCGTTGTCCTTCCTGACTGCAAAGGCTTACTGCTGGCTCATGGTCAACTTGTCATCCACCAAGACTCCCAGGTCCTTCTCCGCAAAGCTGCTCTCTAGTAGGTCAGCCACCACCTGTTTTGGTACTTGGGATTATTGCTTCCTACATGTAGGACCCTACACTTGCCCTTACTGAAACTGATTAGATTTCTCTTTGCCCAACTCTCCACAACACCCACAACAGTGTCACCCTTATTAGTTGGACCTTTTATCCTCACCCATAAGCACTTGATTTCATCGAGAAACATCCCAAAACAGAGCTCGATACATTGCAAGTGCTGCCTCACATAGAGGGCAACTCCACCACTTGTGCCTTCCTGGTCTGCCTCTCCTAAACATACTGTTTAGGAGAATAACAATATTTCAGTTATGTGAGCTATCTCAGCACATCTCTATAATTGCAATGAGATTCAAAGCCCTATGGCTGCATGAAGATCTCTTGTTCCTCCTGTTTGATCCCTATACTGTGTGCATTGGTGTATAAGCACTTTATAGAAGTATTTGATTGTGTTGATATCCCAGTGGGTGTGCAGAGGGACACCCCCTAAGTCCTATCTTGTGGTTACATCTTTTGGTGCTTGTACGCACTGAAGGTATCCCCTCTTAAACCTCCTTTTGCTGCTTGGGTGGTCATTGTAGTTTTCACCTTCCCACACCTTTTGTCTCTTGAGCCTGTCCCCATCTCTGTCCCCATCCCTCTTCAAATTTAGTTTAAAGTTCACTCAATAACGCTGCTGGCTTCTCAGCTAAGATCCTTTTTCCGCTTTGAGACAGTAGGATCTCATTTGTTGTCAGCAGACTCTGTGTCATATAAACTGACCCATGACCAAACCCCCCAAATTCTGCTGGTAACTCCAGTCTTGAATCACACCTGTGAATCACACAGATGTTCATCTCTTTGTTTTTCCTGGTTCTTGCCCCATCGTTCCCTGAAGCTGGTGGGACAGAATAGAACACAACATGTGCTCCAGATCCATTGACCAGTTGTCCCAAAGCCCTGAGATCCCTCTTGATCATCTGCAGCCTTTTCTTTGGGTCTTCATTGCTACCCACCTGGAAAACCAGTAATTGGTAATAATACGTGGGCCGTACAAGGCTGCAGAGTTTCTTGTGATGTCTCTTACCCAGGCCACAGGGAGGCAACACACCTCCCAGTGGGTTGGATCCGGCTGGCATACTGGGTCCTCCATTCCTCTCAAAATGATTGCTACTACCTTTCTTTTTTTTCTAATTCAGGAGGTCTTGGTGGAGGTGGTAGGCTGCCCTGCCCTAGATGATCTGTCCAACCCAGATGGACTCTCATTCTCATTTCTCTGGTTCTGAGATTCCAAGGTCTCATGCCTATTGTATAAGGGCACCTGGGAAAGTGAGGTAGTTTGGGAGGGGATTCACCTGCCACCCCAAGCAGAAACCTGTTTCCACTCACCTCAGTCTTTAAGGTCCTCTCCTTCTGTCTGATGTTGAGAAGGTAGGGATCCATTGCTTCATATGAAGTGGACAGTTGGTGCATTTGTCGAAGGCATGGTAGAGTGCAGCTCTACCACTCCATCTCTTCCTCAGAGTCCCTAATACTTCTTTCTACTCCATCTCTCAATTCTGCCATTAGGCCACACAGATCATTGGACCTGATCACATTTCACAAAGCTGTTCTCTCTGCTGCCCTCTGAGAGCAGCAGCAGGCTCTGGCACTTACTGCAGCCTCCAACCTGGGCCCCTGCATAGTTTTGTGAGCGCTCTGTCTGGATCACGCTGTCCTTTGTGGTGTGTGCACAGGAAGCAACTTTTGTCCAAGTGGACAGCGCACCTGAGCTCTCTCGGGGAGGGCGATGATCACCAACTGAGCTAAGTGCTTGAGTTGGCAGCGCCTCAGTGCCCTTCCTGCTTGTCCTGCCTGCGCAAATGGCATCATGGTGCCCTGGCTCATGTCCCATGCCCTGTTTGCCTGCTTGGTTCATTGTTCTGGTCGCTTGCCCTCCCTGGGGGTTAGCTTTAGAACATGTAGGTGCTGTCTCTGCTGCTGCCACCCATGCTGAGTCAGAGCTGCAGAAAGATAATCTTTTTATGTCTCTGTGTTGTCATATTTCTAGTTTCCTGTTCTGTTTCCATGCCAGAATAAAGAGTAAGGGCACAATAAGAAGTAGGATAAAATAGTTTTGCTAGTAGCACCTGATTTTTGTTAAGGTTTCTTGGAGCCAATGAAGCTCTGCAACCCACTGAAGTGCCCATCAAAGCTCAAACACCAAAGGAAAACAGATTGCTAATGTTTAGGAAAATAAGTATGTGTCCCTTTCAAAAACTGTGCTTTTAAGCTTTAAAGAAAACACCAGAAACAGTGTCTGGTAAGACAAAAGAAATTATTAGCCAGTAAAAGCAAGAAGGTATATTTTCTTACAAAACTTACATTTCTGAAGTCAGAGATTGTCTTATTTACTTTTGCGTATTACCATATCACTGTAACCACAAAACCAAGCTTTAATTAGCCAGAGGACTGAATGTTGGTATTGCTGCCAAAGAGCCCTGCAGGGATCATGGATTGTTTACTTAGATATTGGCTTTTCACCTATGATGGCCAGGAACCTAAGTTGTTTTCTAAATTCAGCTTGCCTTTTCTATTCCTTCCAGTCATGCCATCAGGGTTTTTATCTATAAAAATCAAACACTGTAAATAATGCAGTAGCACTGAAAGTATTGTACATGTTAATACTTAATTTTAGCATTAAGTGACATATGTGGCCTGTAAATTGCATTTTGAAATTAGTAGATCTTTTAGTGGCCTACTCTATTTTTGTATCACTTTTAAGTATTTTAATAACATTACAAATTCTTTCACTTCTAAAAAACTGATAAAATATTTATTTGGTTGAAGACATTTTGAACTGACATGTTGACTAGGATGTAGTGTAGAGGCTTCTATTTTCATTCTAGAGTTAGCTGTATATTTTTTTAATCCTATTGTGCTTGCAGGATGGAGGAGGGAAAAGAAACTAGGGTACCCCCTCACCACTTGCTTGGAACCTGTACCAAGTGCAACACATGAGAATGTGGCTGGATGATACCATTTTACTTCTCTTTTGACCACTGCTAGCAGGAGTAAAATCACACCATTTTTAACAAAAATATCTGTAGCTCTAAGAGAGATATCTGAAACTTAGCATAACCTTCAATTTTCTTCATCATATGGGTTGTCATTCCATCCATGTTTTCTTTTTTGTGACCATGTATTGTAAGTGGAGCATACACATTTAGCTTATCTTGTGGATTCTTTGTGAACAGTACCTAAAGTTTATTACTCCCTAATACCAGTGGATCCTCTTTGACTGTAGTCACCTTCCCAATCGCAAAGGGCTCTCATGCGTCAAGAAGCCAACCTAAGTCTCTAGAGCTCCCAGCATAGTGTCTTGATTCCTTTACAGGAATGGCAGTCTGCATAGTCTAACCTTAGTCCTGGCATTCCGTGACGTGTTAGCATCTACATTTTGCTACACCAGTTTGCTATTGTAAGTCTCCCTCTTTCCCTGTTTCAGAGCATATAGAAGAAAATAAGAAGTGTTCTGTAGCTTAGAAGAATCTGTAATGGCACTAGTCAAAATAAAAATGTCTGTATTACACTGCTCTTTTGAAAATTCAGTTCTTTATGAGACCTAATTAATCTGTGAATATATAAGTAGGGGGTTGATTACAAAGTAATTAAGAGATCACCTTTACTTCCCCTTTTCCAGCTGCTGCCAATCTGTCTAGGTTTATGTTCCAGAGTCTTCCTTATTTTTTTTTCCTCTCCTTTAACTAACTTTCTTTCTGCTTTGTTGAGCAATGTTCTTTCTGAAATTGGAGGGCATAATTGCTAGCTGTTAACTCATAAAACTGTATTGTGGACAACCAGGTGCTGTTGGACTTTGTGTAGGCTACTGCAGTACTAGTGGATTATCATCAGAAACCAGGAATCTGTTTGTAGCTGAAGATTGTGAAAACTTTCTTGTAGTATTGATTCGTTATCATCTCTGTAACTGTTTACTAGAAGAGATACTGTCATCATCATTACTGATAGTTTTTGTCCTTTAATATGTGTTATTTGAATGTGAAAAAATTAATTTTCTTCTTTTTTAGCTTTTGTCTAAGTAAAAATGATTTTGTTGCTTAAAAAAAAATCTTCTTAATATTTCTTCTGGCTTTGTTTGTTTTTTTTTTTTTTTTCCCGTTTATCCCAGGAATACCAAGAAACAGCAGAGAAAAATAAGGAAAAAGTGTGTGTCCTTGAAAAAAGTCAGGAGAAATTGGCCCTTGAAAATGTTTCTGTGAAAAATACTTTAACACAGTTTCAGAAGGAGCATTCATCTCTCTTGGCAGCCTGTGCGCTACTGGCAGGTGCCCTGTATCCTCTCTATGGCCAATTGTGTGCTGTGTCTTCCCAAAGAGACCTTCTCCAGGATCAGGTCAACATTTATGAATTAGTGAATCAGAAGATTAGGACCTTAGTTCATGCTCTCTCTGACGGTGAAGAAAACAGTCAAAATGAAGTAAAAATAAAGAAAAGAAGATTCCAAGGCCTGATTTATGTATTTCGAAGAGCTGTGATTGCAGTTTTGGCAGCTAATAGACTTAAAGTTTTAGCCCAGTCTTCTAGTTCCCTCTTCACCTGGACAAATGGCTTAAAAGAAGGCATTGGAATTCGAGTTTGTGTAGGAGAATCCAAAGGCAAGCATTATCTATCAAGTATTCATGGTTAGAGAATAACATACAGTAATATTGCTATTAATTGAGTATAAAGACAAATTTAATGACATTTTGATAAATTTAATTTCTGGATTTCTGATTTTTAGATTACTTGACAAATGTAATTTTGCCTGAAAGGAAATGCTTAGTCTGTAAAACATTGCAAATAAAGTTGCAACTACAAACATGAGGTCACACTGTTTCACGTCCTTGATATTTGCATTATGGATTTCAGAACTAGGTACATCTCATCTTTGTGGTAAATATCTTGAAATGTTCCTACATTACTGATCATCAGCATATTTTTTGAAAAGGTATATCCTCTTATTAATAACTTGCAATGTTTATTTCCTACTGAAAAATACAAAAAAATTGCTTACTGATTCAGGTACAGTATTACTATACAATTTCTAAATTTTCTTTAGAGATTATATAGTCTTTTTGTCACTTTCTGTTACCAGACCGCCTCATGTTTCCCCCTACAAGGAAAAATGGCATAAAAAATATTTCCCAAACTAGAAGATTGATCTACTTTTCTGGTTTAGGATTTCTGGAAAGATATTTAATACAGTCTAAATTGTTCTGAAGTTGTTTCTGAAAGAAAAATTAGTCTTTCCTTTAAGTAGTTAGTCAATTTCTGAAAGAGCTGGGGATAGTAGTGTGCCTTATGTAAGTTATTCAGTTATAATGTTGCTGGGTACAATTCTGTTTCACAGGTTGTGAAGAGGAAGAGCTTAACTGTGTTGGAGCACTCACCTGGTTTACCAGTTCTAACCTCCTTGCTGCAATAATTGGTTCTGTCACTGAGTTGCAGGATGTTATTAATAAACCAGGTAATTTTAAAAGTATATTCTTGTAGTAGAAGATTAAAAAACATCATTTGCATCTTTAGGATTTTACCTAAACTGTTCTGGATCAAATCTCCTGAGACTTGTATTGTTGGGACAGATTAATTTTCTTTAATTGTTGATATCGTACTTTATCTTTTTGGTATAAAGAGTCATGGGAACAGGCTGAAGAGTGATTTTAGAAGCATGTAAACAGTCTCAATTGACACAGTGTATAGCAATTCTTATTTTATGTCCCTATTGTGTTCCCTCTCTAAATTTATGTTTAATTAGATTTGTGTCTGTATTCCCTAATTTTCTCAGTCTGTCTTTGTATACAATTCTACTGTGCCTATGGAAAATTGTAGTGTCAGTTTCTGGAAATGTCACCTCATGATTCCCACCTGTTAACTATTTTTCTTAATTTATTTGCAATGAGAACTGATTTAAGGTTTTACTTGGTTCATCTGCGTTGCTGCCATCCTTAGCTCTTTGGTAACTTGTAGTTTTAAAGTACCAACATTAGTGTCACAGAATAAAGGATATTAAAGGAGGGGTAATTGATATGAATAGAGGGAAATAGTAGTATGGAGGGAAGGTGATACATTTCCCAGAAGCCTAGACAGTAAACTGGTACTAGAAGACTGCTGTTGAATCAAAAGTGTTTTGATTCAATTTCAGGTGCTCTCTTTGGTCATCCTTTTCAGTAACTTAAATTTACATCCTTACAAAGCAAAGTTTGAACCCTGTTTCAGAATATTTGCAGGGTTTATAATGCAAGTATGCCTGTGTATAAAGTGTTGTGTAGGAACAGCAAATTGAAGAATCAAGACAAACTCAGCAGCAGCACAGATGTGCTGAAGTCAGAATACCCTAAACATCATGATATTTTGCCAATCTGAAGTATATGAGAATTCTGGTGGGCTCAATTTACTAGATATCTCTGCACTCAACAGAAGCTTGATTTTTGAGAATTATGAAAAGCCGTGCTGAGAATGTTATGGCCATGGTCAGTTTGGTGATTCTTTCATATTTTATCTCTATTTAAAGTTATTTTCACAGAACCTCAAGGTCCAACTGCTGATGTATTACTTGGAATTCTGTTCCTCGTGAGATCAAAAGTCTCCCAGAAATCTTTGGTTCAAAAAATAGTAATAAATAATTTAAAGTTTTACATGAAATTTCCAGAAGTATTGGAGTAATTAGGCTCTGAAGGAATATATTGGAATGGAAGCTTCCACACTTAGAAAATTATTTTATGTTCTGTAAATAATATTTTAAGTAGGACTTAAACCTTCTAACTGACATAAACGAATTCAGAATTTTTTAAGAATGTTAATAGGCAATCGGAGAGGCATCTGGTCTCTTCAGATCTTTAAATAATGACAGTTCCAGATTAGACTGCAAATCGCAGGAGAAAGTAGGTACAAGAAGTATTTATATCGACAAGATGGAATGGTTCAGTGTCTTAAAAATTATGTTTAAAGATGGCTAGATTCTGAGGAAGCATTTGAGGCAGTTGGAAGAAACCAAGTCCAGATCACTCAGATAATACTGAAACATTTAGGCTTGTGCACACTGGTGATTGGAGTCACATTTCTTGATCTTTTAACTTTTAAATACGTGGTTTTGGTTTCACATTGATGTTCACTTCCCTTCATTGTGTTTGTTAGTTTGGTTCTTGTTCTGACACGTCTTGGAATGATCTCTTAGCTTCAGTTTTGGTACAAATTCATTACAGTGTTGGAGTTTTTTGGTTTTAATTTGTTCTTTGTAGGGTTGATTTTCTAGGTTTGTTAGAAGAGCATCTATACTGTGATAAACCAGAGAAAGTAAAGGCCAAACTTTTTCAATACATATATCATCAACTGTTACATATACAAAACTTTTGAAGCTTGACATGAACATTGTAGTCTTTCACAGTACAAGTTAATCCTACTGACTTTTAAATTTCACCAAAACAGAGTAAACAAGAATTGTTTCTTCATGTCAGTGAAGTAAGATTTGACACTTTTCATTGTCTTTTTCTTCATTTATTTTATGTAAGACTTAATTGCTCTTTGTGATATACGTTTATTTGAATTAGTTATTTCTGATACTCATCATAATTACATAATTTAATGGTTTTATTGTAATTCGTTTTTCTTTCATGGGAAGTATATAAAATGTATATATTTAAACAGTATATTCTCTTCTCTGTTCTTATAGATACAGTTCCTTGTGAAATTGTATTAAATTCTCATTTTGTCTTTCAAAGCAGTCAGTAACTTAGTTCAGAATATTTCTGTGTATTTACTCCAAGCTACTCTTTGTTAAAAAAATAGAGGAGAGGATGATTAATCCCTATCCCAAGAAAGTGCCTTAAGTTGTGGATGCGGAACTCTACTGAATAGTGGGAGTCCTGATTTTGAAATAGAATGATCATTTCAAATTGCTACTACACAATTGTATGAACTGTTATTTTAAATTTTTTTTTAATGCAGTTAAAGGTAAGATCCTAGACATAGGGAAAGGGGCTGCCATGCTAGGTACTGCACATATGGAGAAATACTGTTTTCTGATAGGCAGACAATCTTATGAACTGAAATAGTGAGTGGAAATACTAGTAAAAATGAAGGAACAGTAGCTCATTGATGGTGCCCTTGTTTTGATGTTTATCAAAAATCATGGCAGAGTTTTTTACTTGGAAAGCCACATAAATGTTCTAGTTTTAATTTTAGGTTAGTTTCATTAAACATTCAAGCTGGTGAATGTATCATGACTGGAGGAAAGAGAGGGTCTTTGAAGGTGACTGACAACTATTATAAGATAATCTGTCATAAGAGTTGAATTGAGAAAGGTAGCTTTTTCGGTTTTTGTGATCAGTAACAGAGAACCAGCATAAGGAAAAGAGAGGACCCTTGGCCAAGGGAGACAGAGCATTACAATAGCAGGTTTTTTCTGGGTATGAAAAGAATATTTTTTTTTTTTATTTCAAAGGATGTATTGTTAGTTGAAGTGCAAGATAAAAATGCCTCATAAGATTTTTAACTTTAAAGATTAATGGAAAGAATGCTATCGTAGTCATAAAGAAAAGACAGATCTACTAGTAACTGGGGTTATAGAAAATGTGTATTCAACAATGATACTCCATTTGATCACTGGAATCATTGGAATGGTGGTATTTCAAAACCAAGCAGGAGAATGGCTCTGAAAATGGAATATTTGACTTTATCTTGTGCTTTTCTTTTTTTTATTTGCTTATAGATAAATTTCACCTTGTGGAAATGATTTTTATGGTGAAAATTGTATTATAAAAATATTGATAAACATGTTTTTGTACTTTTAACCTTTGGCTTTTTTTCTTCACAATCTTTAAAAAAAACTTCTTTAACTTAAGCTGTGGTTATTTTTTTTCTGCTTATAGTCTTAAGTAAATACTTTAGTTCACTGCAGCAACAGGAGATCTGCTGTACTACTGAATGTAAATAAGCTCTTCCATGCTTGTCATCTTACACTGATAGTATCATAAGATAAGTAATGACAGATTAAGACCTGCCTAGCTGAGGGAAAACTAAATTACAAGACTTTTATTAAGGCATAAATAAACCTATTAACTGTTATCTGGAATACCAATTAGTGGAAGGAGCACTGACAATTTTATTTATCAACATTAAACACAATTATTAATTACAGACCTGACGAATCTAGCAGTAAGCAGGACATGTTGGGTGTGCTGGGGCCTTAAGTCCATTATATGAGAAGGATGATTACCAAAATCCTATGGGAAAATAAGTAATTGTAGCTGTAAAATTTTAATTGCCTTGGAATAAGGTAAATTATATTCTCTTGTCTCAGAATATAAATAGTATGGCGTTAAGGTACCAAGCCTCACTAATTTTGAACAGCAAATGACTTAGACATCTGTAGAGGGAAGGGAAGAGGGGTCCGGAAACCCTCAGAAATTTGCATTGTAAATATTGCGATAAAGTGATTTACCATGTGCTATCATACCTGACTTACTTCACCTGACTTGCATTTGCATGCATTCATCTTGCATGTTTTCTGAATTACAAAATTAGAACACCAGAGAAAGTCTTAAGAAAGTATAGTATTGGAAAAGAACATGGGAACAACTGGAAAAATAGTCTTTGGCAAACAAATCCTATTCTTTAGATTCGTATCCTACCCTTCCTTTCAAAAATTGATAAATGTAGAATTTTCATTGCTAAATACACAATTTGTCCTGATGTCTCTCTGAGATATTCCTGTGAACTCAGTCTTCCAATCTTTAATAGAAATTTCTTACTGAATATTTTAAAGATGCTATTTGTTGTTGCTTTTTTTTTCACAGAAAGAAACTGAAATTAATAACCTACTTGATGTTTCTTTTATTTTTGTATTTTTGTTTTTGTTTTTGGTGGTTTTTTTATTTGTTTTGTTTTGTGTTTTTTTTTTAAAGATACAAAGTCCTGGCTTTCTAGAAAATTACTTTTAAGTGCAGCCAGGAACTCCTTTTCAAAACTTATGGACAAGCTGAATGTAATAATGGGGACGGTTCCATTAGACCACAGCAAGTGCATTATTTATCTGGAAAAAGACTCTTTGGTACACAGTCTGGCTCATGGACTGCGCAAAATAAATACCTGGGCCCTGGAAGCTGGATTGTGGGACAAATTATCCAGTATGGTATGCATATTTATAGTGCTACTTCATGTAAGCAGTAGATTCATAAAAAGGCTTATGATGAAGCTCTCTTGATAGTACTGTTAATTTTGTTTCAGGTTGTTTAGGAGTCTGTTACATTGAAGTCAACTGTGTAAACATTAGAAGCTGATTCGTAACACCCGGAAGCATTAGGGCATGAATAGTTCTTTTATTTTATTGTCGAAGAATTTTAAGAAAAGATTTGATGTATCCAAGAAATTTTTTTTTGAAGTTCTATCAAAATCATATTTGCTTCGTAAGAACAAACTTGCTTGTGGCTTTAAGTGAATATTAAATTTCCTTTTTTTTTTTTTTTCTTCTTTTCTGTTTTCTCCTGCTTGGTGTTCTGTCTTTCAGTAAAGATAACCTTCTTCCTTTTAACCAAAATGAAAGCATAAACTTTCTCAAATAATCAGTCTTGTATTATGGGCTGTATATGAAAATGATTCTTCCTTCAAAACAGAATTTTCATTGACCCCCAGGAGTAGGTGAAACAGATTCACATTTTTACACTCAGGTGTGTCTTTTAGAGATGGAGGACAAAATGAGAGCTTTGTCTACTTTGCTTGAGTATTATATGTGATTTATTTTATTGCTAAAATACATGGTACATGGTACATTAATTTATTTCTGATTACTCACAGAAAAACATAGAATCCTTGCAGAAGCAAATATTTGAATTTACACACAGGCTTCATACAGCAGAGGTGGAACGCCGCTCACTGCGTCTACAACTTGCAGAATTCAAATGGGATTTCAGTGAGATGAAAAAAGAAGCTGACAAAGCCCAGGGCCTGCAAGAGCAATTAAATATGCTTAAGGAAGTAGGTATATTTGATTTAGAGGAGACTGCTTGTAAGAAATCCTTCTTTTTACACTTTCTTTGGGGGAAAGTATGTGTTCTTTTGAAAAACAAATATAAAATCATTCTACTATTAAAAGAATTTTCCAGAAAACTTGCCTCATAAATGTAACTAAACTGGAAGTCAGACATATTCAGAAATATATCCCCTCCACAAGAGTTTCTTTTTGATTTGTACAATATTCTGTGTGAATTGCATGTTTGGTCTTCAGCAACCCAGGTTTTCTTCTGTATGTTTAAATGTTGATGTGATTTATATACTCAAAAAGGATTTATAGATTTCACTTCAACAGAGTAAAGTCGGCTGGAATGAGGGTATTCAATAAGTACGTTCATAAGAAGTTTATAAAGTATAAACTTTGCATGGATATTGCTGAATGTTATGGTAGACATTTTGCTGTATCTTTGACTTTGGGTTATATCCTGAGCTAGTAAATACAAATTTTAATGTGCCCGTTTCTCTGAAGGATGAAGTTTGTGGCAGGAAAAAAAAGGCCCGTATGCACCAAATTCCTTTGAGTCTTTACTGTCACTGATCACTTTACTTAAACACTCACCTGTAAATAGTACTGTCTGACAGGAGTGAGAAGACACAACAAAAAGGTTCCTTAACTGCTTGAAACCACAATATAGTGAGTAACGGATGTGATGTTTGAGGGATTGATGCCATTTGGTGGAGGGACTGATGCCGTTTGCTGGGTTGTCAGTTTGATCCCTGTCATACTTTCCTAACTGTGCCTTCAATCCTTGGAGGGAAAGAAACTTGTCTTGCTTTAGCACACTGGATGTTCAGCAAGTGCCTTTTCTACTAACCTTATTTCCTGTAGGTTGTGCTCAAAACTGAAATCATATTGGAGCTATCTGAGAAGGTGAATGGATAAGGATTCTTGTACATGCTCTACAGGTGCCCAGTGTAACTGAAACAGTTGTGTCCCAGAATAGTCAGCATTTTCTGTAGCTGTGCCCAGTGTTGATACTGAAGTCTAGTTGGTAGGGAAAATTGTCACAGTTTAGGTTTTCATTTAAGTGTAGACGACAATTTTCTTTGGAGAATTATTTTGTCTTTCTCAAACATTTCTGGGAGGGAAGAAAGAGTCCAGGAAGATGTTTACAAGGGTTAACAAAATATGCACTAAAATGTGAGACATTGATCTTCATATTTCCTTTGAAATATTGTTTCTTTACAACCTAGAGTGCTAATTTGAATAGAATCATGAATGCATAGAATACATGAATACATTTACAGTAGCCTGAATGCTGTTTTGAAAAAATACAGTGAATAGAGTTGTCTGCCCTCTTATTGCCCCATGGTCTGTCTTTGAGTTAAAATACCTAACCTAAATAATAATAATCTTTTGCATGCTTTTGTTTTAAAATTTGATGTGTTTGCAAGCGGAACTTGGAAGTCAAGCGTGTAAACAAGTGAGCATAGTTACACGATCAAACACAATTTATTTCTCTTAACAGAAATTGATCACTCATGAGAGCTTTGAAAGTGTATGTGAAGAATTAAATAATGCATTGCATCGGGAGCATCAGGCACAATTGCTTTTGAATGAACAAGCACAACAGCTACAGGAGTTAAATAATAAACTAGAACTGCACTCTAGTGAAGAAGCAGATAGAACCCAAGTGTTAAGTGAATCTGTAAAGGTAAGACGATTATTCATATGAATTAGACACCTGAAATTTACTTTTTGGTAAATAAGCCAAATGTTGCAGTTCTTCTGCAAATAAAATTATAGGAGTAAATGCACACATACTACTTAGTACATTGGAATTTCAGGGTACTCAGAAAACACTTTCAAGATGATATTAAGGGTATAACATCACTTTTCAGCTTTTGGAACTGGTTGGTGTACACCAATATAAATAATCTGTGAAGTGTCTGAAATTTACAGGAGACATAAGAGACAGCAATTCTAACTATCATGAGGTGTTTGCAATTCACAGGAAAAATTAATGAGGAAATACAGGGTTACCTTGATTTTTGATAGAGATCCTAATAGTATTTTAAAACCTGAATTAGCTGTTTCCGCAGTATGATCGTAGGGAAGAGAATGCATTTATCAGTTTGAAATATGCTAGGTGACAATAAAGAGAAATCACTTTCATCAGGATTTAGAATTTTCTTCAAACATAATGAGTAATGAGGGAAAAGATGTTGTTAACAGAATCTCTGATAGAAAATGAAGGAAACAGAGAGAGTATTAGAGGTTTGAAACTAGGTGGACATCTAACATGGGAAGAGAAGAAACTTTGTGATGTAAAGCCAATAATATCTGGTGACTTAAGCTCTGCAGCTTTATTTATTTTTTATTTAAAGCAAGCTTTGCTGCTTGTGTCTGCTCTTCATCCTTATTACTGTCTTTCTATCTCCCAGTATTCTTCTGCAAATTGACAATTGAGCAAAAAAGACTTCTTCACCCATATTTTGAGAAACAGAACTTGTGATTCTGAGGAAGATTTAGGGAGGAAGTCATAAGAAGTGTCAAGCAGAAGGAGAACAAAAAAAAAAATTCAAGCGATGACACTATCAGAAATCTCAGAAACCATTGTTGAGAATATAGCAATGAAAATGGGTGTCAAGGAGACTGACTTGCAGTAGAGTTGAGATTTGAAGTGATACACAGGGGAGGATGCTGAAGGATGTTAAATTTATTAAGGAGGGTTTTCATTAGTGGTATTATTTATTAAAAATGCCTTACCTCATGAAAGATGGTGACATTTCCTATTTACTGGTTGGGTTTTGTGGCTTTTTTTCTCCCTCATGATCTTCTAACTTTAGGTGTTTCATTTCAGTGGAAGAATAAAGTTGTCTAATGTTTTACATCAGGTTGCTTTTTAATACTATTGCTATTTGTTTCTGATAGAACTGCAGTATATGTAAGCCATTAGTCTTGTATTTCTCAAAGAAATCAAACACAATGTGAGATTTTTTTAAGTGGATACTAGTATCATTCAGAAAGGAAGGAATAGAAGACAGATACTATTTGAAATCTTCATGGCAGTCTACTTTATACATTAATACGTAGTATTTAACCATGTTTTACTTGATCTAAAATACACCTTTTCATTTGTTCAGAGTAAATGAAACAAGAAGTCAATTATAGGCAATTAAAATATAGTATGAAGTTTTAAACAACTATATTATTTAGATTATTGGATATTGAATTAGATTTTGCAGATTGTTTTTTATTAATTAAAGGCTAGTTACAAACTTTTTTGAAACAGTCATGATCCTAAAATACTTCCTAATTCTGCAATCTTCTAGCAGTTGTTTGCTGCTGGAATAACTTGGTTTAGTATAAAATAATGGATTATTGCTGAGAGCTTTAAAGATACAGTGCAATGGAATAAAATAGCTGTTGTGATAGGATGGAGGCTAAGAAAGTTGACAAAATAAACCTTATCTGAAATTTACAAGTTAAAAGTACACCGATTTGGTTCATTACTTTATAATTCTCCATCCTTTCCATGGAGGAATTTTAAACCAAATTCGAGTTGTAAACTTGTGTGCTGTCCCTCAGCTAAGACAGCTCTTAATTTCTTCATGACGTTTACTTCAATAGTTAGCACAAAATTGCATTATGGTTGTAGCAGCCTGTATCTGTAACAAGAAGGGAGACAATATCAGTTATGGTAGCATGGCAACACATGTTCATAATCTAGTGGTTCTTGATTTTTTTTTAATTGTGCATATATGATTTTATAATGTATACATCCTAAATCATCAGCTCACCTTCAATATTTATCATTGTTTTTTACAGTTTCAAATCGGTACTGAATAAGTACTTTTGAAATTCAAATAGCAGTCTAACATAAACTACTTTGATACCAGTGGGTAAAAGGACTTTTTTTATTTTGAGCTCTATATGTTTTGATTTTTAAAATTTAAAAAAAAAAGTCTTTATTTTCTCTCCCGCAATCCAACTTTATTCATGTCTTTATTCATGACAGGCAGTAATGGTCTCTGTCTTTGCCCTGGCATTTTAACTGACAGACCCTTTTCTCCTAGCTAGTTGGATTTTGTGACTTCAGATGTTTGGGTTTTTTCTGTGAGTGTTTTTAGCTCTCAGTTTGCAGTACAGCTAAACAGTCTCATCTTTGTAATAATCAACCTTGACCGTGTAAAACAGTGCTCTTACAATTGTATAGGGTTTTAAGCTCTTAAATAATACAGAAGTATGAAAAAAAAAGAACTGTTGCACTGAAAAAATGTAAAATAGAGAAAATATGCCTCCATCTTTGTCTTAAAATACAAAATAATCTATCAGTCTAGACTAAGTGTATATAAAAATTTGGTGAGTGTGGTGGTATACAAGTGAGTTCAGATGGCGTAGAGTAAAAATAATTTGCTTTGGATTCCTTATTCATAATTCTTGAACAGGTAAGAAGGGGAAAACTAAAGTATTAGATACTTTAACTTTTGATGGCTTAGTTTTAAACTTATTCACAATTAACAGCAATCAGTAAGGAGATATTTTTGTATTCATGTACTTTCATAAAATAGGCTTATTAGAGGAGTAATACTTAATTTCTTAGCTTTATCAGTTCAGATTTTAATCCTGTATATTTTTATCTTCTTAATGGCATATACCATAGAGACATCCAAAGGAACCAATTACATTCAAGGTCAGTTGGAACTAGGAACTCTTTTATACCACTTTTTTTTTTTTTTTGATGAGGTGAATCAGTACTTCTGATTCCTCAGTCTTTGAAAAGAAACTTTTACACAAATGCTGAACAGGTGTCAGACATAATTTTTGTTCCTGATACAAGCTGATCTTAATCCAGTAGAGGTATTTTTTTCTTCCTGTTGTCAGGCAATGTGTATATATTTACTTCCTTTTAGGTATGTTGTAATAAAAATAATATATTTTTAAGGTTCTATTTTTGGATCAAGTCCTACAAATAGTTAATTAATCACTCAAGTACAATATGTGTTAAATCATGTAACTTGCTACTGATATGCTTCAAAATAGCCTTCAGTAGATGTTTTAGAAGAAGGTGCCCTAAATATTGGGTTTGTTTAATTTGTGGAGTTTAGTGAAGCTGCTATTTATTTATGACAGCATAAGTGAGAAAAAAGTCTCAACCAAGTCCTTTGATAACAGTTATAGAAAAATTTTTCTGACGGGAAGGGTTGGAGTGTTTATTTTCAATAGCTGTGTCATTCAAATCATTATATATATATTCTCTCTTCAGAAAATGTAGTATGCTTCACTAAACAGGTATATCCGAATTCATTAGATTCAGATCACAACTAGGATTTCTATGTTTGTCAGAAGTGGATGTTTTCCCTGAGCAGGCTCTCAGTTCTTGGGTGGATTTCAGGTGAAGGTGGTACACAATTTTCTGCTTTCATTGCTTTTCCTCTTCATACGTTTATAGCCACATATTTTCCCTGAAAAACCATTTCAAATATATATACAATTTCCTTTATTAGTACTATTACACGCACTTTATAAGTCAGTTTTATAGTTAACTATTTCTGAAAATTCTAACTTACAGAAAGGCTAAAAGCTTTTACTTATATGAGGAAGACCAAGTGATTTTCATGTTTCTCAAGTAGAAGAGCAGACTGTAAGAAAAACTAAGAACAGAAAGAAGATTTTTTTTTTTAAACCTGACACCCTCAGTTGGAAAGATTGTTAGGACTTGGATGCACTGAGGGATACTGTTGATTCTGAAAACTTGTCACTTTGTCAAGAAACTGCATTTCTGTGCATTGCCTGGTTAAATATAAGGCTGTTCTTTAAAGAAAGCCATATAGCTGATTACCATTAGCATCTAACTTAACACAGAATTTTTATTAATGAAGTTTAGCATGTTAAAGAGAAGCAAACTCCCCTTTGTATAGGTTAGAAACTAAAATTTGTAATTCATTACTGAAATGTGGGAGAGAGTTTTTTTGTTTGTTTTGTTTGTTTGTTTTGTGGTTTTTTTTGTTTTTTTTTAGTTTCTGTACTTGTATGTTCTAAACACCTAAATAATTTATAAAGTGGGTAAGAATGGATAAGTATTGTCATCTACCCTGTTCTTAGTCAAAAGAGATAATGTGTATTCTTACGACAATAAATTACAGGTTAAAGAGGATTGTCAGGTATTTCAGTTTGCATTAACACTGTAAGATAAGTAGGCCTGTTCATTCTCCTTCTCTGTTACATTACTTTCACTGCTGCTGACTTCTTAGTCTTAAAAGAGTTGGACTTCCTAGACTTCCTTCTAGCAGTTGCTATCTTTACGTAATAGAAAGATAAGGAGATTGCATACATTGTGGCCTGGACCTGAGAGCTTTTCTTCACAAAGGGAAAAAGAAGATAACTGTTATAAAGTCTGCTTTGTATTACTCAATCTGTATTTCAGATATCTAAACTTAAACTTCATGCAAAATTTTGCTCTTCTATGGTTTCTCCGTGGAGTTAGAATCGTCGAATATCCGGAGTTGGAAGGTACCCACTAGGATCATGAAGTCCAACTCCTACCACTGCAGAGGACAATCCCAAAAGTTATACCATGTGCCTGAGAGTGTTCTCCAAATGGTCCTTGAACTCTGTCAGGCTTGGTGCTGTGACTACTTTGCAGGAGAGCCTGTTCCAGCACCCAGCACCCTCTGTGTGAAGAACCTTTTTCTAATATCCAACCTAAACCTTCTCTGACACAATTTCAGGCCATGCCCTCGGGTCCTGTCACTGGTCACCACAGAGAAGAGATCATTGTCTACCCCTCCTCTTCACCTAAAAGGAGGTTGTAAGTGCAATGATGAGACCCCTCAGTTTTGTCTTCTCCAGGCTGAACAGACTTAAGTGCCCTCAGCCGCTCCTCATATGGTTTCCCCTCAAGGCCCTTCACCATTGGTTAGTTTGATTTATTGTCTTACTGTCTACTTTATTATCTTGTGCATTAATTCTTCTCTTGGAAATAAATAATTGTACTCTTTTCTGTTTAACACTTTGAAAGCTAAAGTTATGCACAGCTCTTTTGGTTTTGCTTCTCTAGTTAGCTTCTAAGATTCAGGGTCCAAGGATTACCCTATTCTTTTTCCACTTTAGAGATCACCTCATTAGTAATATTGATCCCTGTATTTCCTCCCTGAACTAACTTATTTCTAGACAGGTTGTTAGGTCTGTGTATTTTCTTTGTTCTGTGCCTAGAACATTCATCAGTATGGGCATGAGTAGTCTGGAGGGAGTGAAGTCAGTACATGGCCTTTAGAATTGTATTTGTGCCATAGTCAATGAAGCAACCAAGCAAATATCACCCAAGTTGTTGAAGGTCTGCCTTAACTCTTCTGAGTCAAGCTTTCAGGAAAATACATAAGTAATGAGCAGAATGGGAGAAAGAATAAAGTTAAAATTGTAGTTATGAACTCTTTATGAGTTTGCATTAACATGAAGGTCAATACAACAATTCAAAATGTTGTAGTGTAAGGCACACAAACGTAATTTAATTGGAAGATCTTATTTTGAAAGGATATGACATTACTGTTGTATTACTGTTTCACTCCTTTTCATTTCTTCTTTTGTCCGGTTCTGCAAGTTGAATGTTGGTAATAGCTCATTTTAATTTGAGCAATGTTAAGGTTTTACCTTGTAATTGGAATATGTATTCATACGTATGCACAGGTGCACATTTTTTTGTTTTTTTTTTTAATTTAAAAATTATGCTACTACACAATATTTTATTGGCTGTTAGAAGGAATATTATTCAGGCAAATTATTTACTATCTTTGTATAGCAAGAAAATAATAAAATAGCATCCAAATACCTTCTACTTTACATTGGAAGAAGAATGAAAGGAATTGGCAGTTTATTGCACTTAAGTAGAATCTAGTTCAGATGTAAATATCACAGAATCACAGAATATTCTGAGTTGGAAGGGACCCACAAGGTTCATCGAGTCCAACCCTTAACCCTGCAGAAGACCATCCGCAAGAGTCACACCGTGTGCCTGAGAGTATCATCCAAATGGCCAAGGGAGGGGATTGTCCTGCTCTGCTCTGCTCTGCTCTGGTGTGGCCTCACCTTGAACACTGTGTGCAGTTCTGGGTCCCACAATGTAGGAAAGTTATTAAGCTCTTAGAGAGTGTCCGAAGGAGGGCAACCAAGATGGTGAAGGGCTTTGAGAGGAAGCCGTATGAGGAGCGGCTGAGGGCACTTGGTCTGTTGACCCTGGAGAAGGGGAGACTGAGGGGAGACCTCATTGGAGTCTACAACTTCCTTTTGAGGGGAAGAGGAGGGACAGGCCTGAAATTGTGTTAGAGAAGGTTTAGTTTGGATATTAGAAAAAGTTCTTCACCCAGAGGATGGGTGGGCACTGGAACAGGCTCCCCTGCGAAGTAGTCACAGCACCAAGCCTGACAGAGTTCAAGAAGTGTTTGGATGACATTTTCAGGCACATGGTGTGACTCTTGGAGATGGTCCTGGTGCACGGCTAAGGGTTGAACTTGATGATCATTGTAGGTCCCTTCCAACTTAGAAGATTCTGTGATTCTGTGGTTTTATTTTGAACATGTTGAAGAGTTCAAGATAACTGGGGAAAATGCTC
Organism: Cephalopterus ornatus; assembly: GCA_013396775.1. Taxonomy (NCBI): domain Eukaryota; kingdom Metazoa; phylum Chordata; class Aves; order Passeriformes; family Cotingidae; genus Cephalopterus; species Cephalopterus ornatus. The sequence goes on along the minus strand of VZRE01015513.1, from coordinate 25,745 downwards.
TCACCATTAAAACAATTTTGGTGTAATTTAGGCACTGAGATAGAACGCTGGAACAAGTCATGATTACATAACATCACTTTGGTTAATCTTTGAAAACTAGTTATGACCAGGAGTTAATTTCCAAGTAAGGATAGGTTTACCCTTATGTAGGAGATTGTAGAATAAGTTTGATCATGCTAGTGTGATTCAGTAGACATGCTAGTCTGATTTTGATAGTCATTTTAGACTCATGCACTTAAGTGCTCTTCTGGTGTTTTTTGGAAGATGGCAAGTAGCGAAGACAGGCAGAACGGTGCCTGGGAATAATGAAACTATGTGGAAACAAGCATTAATAGTTTGGTCTGCATGTTACTTCTCCACAGATGGTTAAGACCTTGGTTTTTTTGGTCCACTATATTACTGTCTGGCACACAGTGAAATCTAGAACACTTTAGACTTTACAGTGTAATAACATTGCCTATTTCAGAGAATACTTTTTATCCTGAGTCTGTTTGCTGCACTGTGCTATTAAAAAAAAAAGTTAAATCTGACATTCTGTTGAAGTTTCTATAGAGAAAAAGGAAAACTTTATTAAAGAGATTGCATGAACCGGAGCATTTTTATAGTCTTTTAAAAGTAACTTTCAAGATTTTCTGGGAATGCCATTTGTAGGAACTATTTGCCTATCTTGAGGGAAGGGGAGAATAAATGGAACAATATTGGGATCTAAAAGCTGAATGGGTTTATTGCTGCACTGTAATTATACTAATAAATACCTCTGTCCATGACCTTGAAATTTATAGTGCAGTGAGAAAGATTTATTGACAAGTAATTTGGAAGAAAAATGGGATTATTGTGTAATTACAGTATGTGGTTATTAAGCATATGTACTTACATATCGTTTATGCCTGTTATTTCAAGACCTTCAACTATGTTTCAGTTTTCACTCAAAAATACTGACAGGCTTCTTGGTAAATCCAGTGCCTGGGAGATCTTTGTTATATTATTGGGTCAACTACAAAGTAACTTTGTTGCTTTGAGATGTGCAGAGGGATCAATAGATCTTTAAAACAGCATGTGATTTTTTAAAGGAAACGTTCTAAACCCTGTTTTTGCTAGTAGTATAGATATCAATGTGTAGGACTTTCTACTGTACATGTGCTTGATATACAAGTCCTTTACACATAGATTTGCTGTTTGTGGCTGTTTATCAAGGATCTGTCCAGGGCTTCATAATTTTTTCACCTTAGTCAAGTTTTCCCGTGATCTCCATTTCTGTTTGTGTGAAGCTAACTTTGCAAAGATCTTTATATCTTCTTGTGAAACCGTAAGTAACAATCTTTCAAATATCTATTGGAATATAATTAAACGATTGGAATATAATTAAGTATGTATCTAATTGACATAAGGCTAAAACAAGAGATGCACTCTTTTGCACTTGGGTCCATTTGGCCTCATACAATGACAGCAACCATGCCGATCTTTCATATAATTTGATCTTTTAATTTAATTTGACACTCCATTAGGTATTCACTGATTTTTAAGGGGAAGGTTTTTCAAAATTTATACCATTTTCATCTTCTAAAATCTGTAACTCTGCTATCTACTTTTAATTATGAAGAGCATGGAAGCTCTTTGAGATTGTAGCAGGGCAACAAACTCAAAATAGAAATTACTCTTTTATGTTGCCTAATTTTTTATTTTGAATTTTACAGTATGTATTTAGGAAAATCTAGTGAGGTTCTTATTACTACATCGTTTTACTGTCTCAGTTAAAAAGACTTTTAAAAAATGTTTTAAAATCTTTCTAGTTTAAGTAAACCCACCTTAATTGTTGTTGGTTTGGAGGGGCTTTTCTTTGTTTGTTTTTTGGTTGGTTTGTTTGTTTTTATCTGTGGACTTTGCAATATGTAATGAAGGGATTTTAAAATTATGAATGTAGGATTCTTAATTCTAAGTAGCAGTCCCAAGATTTTACTTATAAGTAGTACTTCATTGTTCTACAAGAAAATTTGTGAGATGAGAGAATGAAGAAATAAGTGTTCTTAAAAAAAAGTTAATGATAATTCACTAAAATAACTGGTTGTGTGGTAGCACCCAATGTGTTTGATGATACGGCGTATTTATTATTCTTGCTTCTGTAGGTGGGTGAAGCAGACAACTGTCAAAGTTTTGTACCATCATGGTGCCGTTTCATTTTACAGTTAGGGAACATACCAAAAGAGAAAAGTATAAATAATAATTCAGTTTAACAGTTGCAGTGATTTATCACTGTCACGGTTTAACATTCCTCCTTTAGGATCTGTGGGTGCCAAGTTCAGAGAAACTTATTCGTTGTTTAAGCTTTGTGTTCTCAGTTGACACCTGGTATGACTCAAAGCATACCTGGAGGGAAGTGTGATATGCAATCAATATGTCTTTATAACATTTTGATCTCCTTGCTGAATATTGGGATATAATATATTTTTGATGCTTTTTCAATAGAATGATTTAGAAGTTGTCTTTTATATAAGTTAAATTTTGTTTTACTTTATCTGTTCTTTCCGCTAAGGAGACTACTCTCCAGTTTTTAATCAATTGAAGAAGAGGGTTACCTGTATAAAAGAATAGATCTCTTAATATAAAATTGCTTATTTATCAATTCTTTCTTATTTTATTGAGGTTTAAAATATAAAAGGGATAAGGAGAATCAAGTCTGTGTGTTTTCTTCCTGCAGATAATTCATGCAGCAGGATGTGGCTGGCCTGATACTAAAACAAAACATGGAAATACATACCTGCATGTACAGTATGGTCAGCACATTTCTGAAGGGGAATGAAGTATTTGAGTGTAAACTGTATAAAGTGTTAAATCTTGCGAAGCCCACATTAATGTTAATGCCATGTTAAAAAAAAGATTTGTCTAATTAATTAAGGAAAGAAATCTTGATGAAGCGAGATTAAAACTTTGTGTGGCACAAACTGACATTCTTGGCATTGTCCCTAACTCCTTAATGTGATGGCTCACATTAATGCGCTAATGTCTGGTGGAATTCTGCAGCAAGCTCTTCCAAGAAATGGCTGCAGAATCACCTGCAACAGTTAGGGAAACTTAACTGGGACCACCAGTGTATTGAGATCACGGACAGTATATTCTCTTACTCAGAACTATTAAGTTCTATTTAGAAAATTGCTTGAAACTGTTCTGAAGAGAAGACATATAGCTAGGGTACCATAATATTTGTTTCTTAAATATAGTTCTGAAGCTGTGAGATTTAGCCTGACTCTGATGACTTTTCCTCTGTGTCCAGATGCCCCCTAACTTCAGATTGTATGCCTTTTAAAATAAACAGTGGGAACGAAATTCTGATTATTTTAGTTTGTAGGTACCATTTTGTTGTCATTGTTAATATTCTTTTTCTGTTGTTTCTTCCTCTTCCTGAATTATTTTAACTGACTGTTACCATTTAGAAATATTCCAAAGAAATTGAGCTATACAGATCTAATGGAAGAGTATTTCTGGAGAACTTAAAAGTCTCTTCCAGGGCTTAGAAATGTCCCTGGTAATGCAAGATCAATAATACCAGTACGATGTGATGGGAGACAGGTGGTTTGAAGCTATGACAGATGACAGAGGCTATAGTGAAATGCAAGAAATTGGTGTAGTATCTGGTGTCCTGATAGAAATCCAGCCAAATGCTTTTGTGTTTGTACATGTGATATAGTAGCAACTGTAAAGTGAAGAGAAAATCTTAAGTGCTGTTTGTGTTTTTGTCTTGTATACTGCTAATGTGCACGATTAGAGGATGTATAGCAAAATTAAGCAACAGTATTGCAGAGAGCAGCATTACAAAGCAGCATCAGAGTTTGCTTGTGAAGTTAGTGCCTCACAGGTACATAACTGTTTTGAAAAGTCATCTTTTGCAATACCAGGTGTAAAACATCTTTTTGAATTCTTGGAATAGTAACAACTATAAGGTAACTATCAGGCTATCTATCTATAAGGTTGTCTATCAGGGTGTAAAAAAATAAGTGTAACAATGAAAAAAAGTAAGATTATCCTTTTCCATGGCACTTAAGTATCTGATTTAAAGGCATGATACTGCGAAAGCACAGAAAATCTGCTGCTTCTGCAGGGCTGAATCTTTTCTAGTCTGTGGTTGCAGAGAGTTAAGTATTGTGAGGGGAGAGGAATTTACATTTCTAGGGAGAAAAAAGAAACATCAGTTCTGAGGTAGTGTGTCAGAAATTGAATAGGGACTGCATGATCACATATTCATGCCAACAGGCATGTGATTCCAAAATTTTATTCTCTTTAACTTAAAGGGTTGTTCTTAAAACTCACAGTGATAAAGCCTGGGTTTTTTAAGAATTGTTATTGCTCTATTAAGGTGGTATAATCCCTCTCTGCAGCTTTCCAGTAATACTGTTGCCTTAAGATCGGAAGCCAAAAAATGCTCCAAGCAAATTTAGTATAGAGATAAGATAAAGGTAGCAGGTCTTTAATGATGGCCTCCTGGCCCACGGGAGTACAGACAAGATGTGCGCGTCCCAGGCAGTGGTTCTACAATTTTATAGTATTGTCCATCCAATCCCAGAACTATCTGCCCCCCAGTTCGACCCCTGGCATGCTTCTTCAAAATTTGAGCTGGGGATTCTAAGACCCTTTTCGGCATCATTTTCCTCTTCTTCACAGCATATATTGTGCTTTGGAGCCTCTCCAAGGTTCTGGGCTTGAAGCTTGCTTTGACTACCGTGGTATCTTGTTGTTCAGGCCTATCTTAAACAGAGGTGTTTTCTACAATTCTACTTTGAAAAGAAGTCTAATCACACCTGAAGAATTTAGAGAATTCAATATGAAAAGGTGAAAAAGGGTTTAGTGAATATAAAGTACTGTTCCAAAGTCTAAAATGTGATAGACTATACAGCTACATTAAAATTTACATTTACTACACAATTACTTCTAAAATCTACAAAAAGCTAAAAATCTAAGAAGTTCAAAGTCATCATACTAATGTAATTTGCTTAGCTTAGAAGCTGATAAAATTTTCTAAATTATCATGTGCCTCAATTTTATCATGTACTTCAACATTTTCCAAAATGTAATTTAGAAGTAAGTCTTAATTATTATCTCTATTTAGAAATTACTGTATGTCTAAAAGGCCCAGTGCATCTTGGTTCAAAAGGGTGTCTCTCAACAGTCCATGAGGGTCTAGCCCATGTGTTTATATTTTGAGATTACTTCCCATAAAAACTTTGAAAGTTTTGTTTAGTTGTACTTTGAAGCTGAGTGAACACAGGATGTCTCTTCTGGAAGAGATGTTATTCTGTGGAATTACTCAGGAAGAATTACTGTTTTTAAATTAATAAGCTGGTTTAATTCACAATAGCTTTAAAACATACACAGCTCAATTTCTTCATAAAGCATTTTTGCTCATACTTTGCTAAATATCTTGAGCTAATACAGTTGAAAAATATATTCCTTTCTTGTTGATCAGAATAGATTTTCTCTTGAGAAGTGTTTGATAAAGAGATATTAAACCTCGCTATAAGTCTTTGAGGCACAGTAATCCATCCTCAACCACTGCAGGTAAAATGCTTGTGGTACCTAAACTTACTTGGATGTCTGAGAGCTATGTTTCAGACAATAAATGAACTATTGTCTAGACACACATAGGTAATGCCATTTGCTTTCACAATGGGAATGCCTCAAATTTCAAGTGTCTTTTGTAAGAAAAATCTCTTGCAAAATGAAAATGTGTGCATTTTCTCCATCCCATCCACTGAGTCATTCTCAAATAAATTTTTATTGAAATATTTCTTAATATTTGGACTCTAGATCTTGTACAGTAGCTGCATATCACAACTGCTTTTAAAGCTACCTGTACTGTCATTTAAGTCATAATTATCTTTGGTTGATTGCTTGACATTTTTATGATTTGGCTAAACCATAGTTTGTCCTCCCATATTGTGAGGGTTTCTTATATGAAACAGTCACGAACGATTGTATTTGACATTGTATTAGAAATGTGAAAATATGTCTGCAAGCATCCCTCCATTCACCAGTATTTTGTTGTTTATTTATTAAAATGATTGTGCTGGTTGGTGTTTGTTTTGCCTAGTAGACCCCCTCAGTGCTGTGTGACCTCATAACACAAGGCACTTTCAAAGACATGAAGAGCCATTTTGCATCTTGTTTGATACACTGTAACTATAAGCTGTTTTTAACTGCTTCCATGCTTCACCTACTTCAGAGAAGAGTCATTGGGTATGTACTTTCTCTCAATGCCAGCATATGAAAAGATTACTGCTGTCAGGATGGGGGTCCAGTTGCAAAAAGGTTAAAAAAAATCACTGCTTTTTTCTGCAAAGCAGATACAGCTCATTCAAGTGTCCTTTTGAGCACTCATATTTCTTTTTCTAGAGAAGTTTAAAGGGCATATGAAAGCATTTGTTATTGAAGTGGTATCATGGGTGGTCAGCCTCAGGTTAGCTGTGCTTGCATGAGCGGATCAGCCACATGGAGTTCATTTCAAACTAAGACACTACTCTAGCCACTGTGAAAAACACTGTGAATCCAGATGATACTTCAGTTTAGTTTCAATTTGAGAAGTGTAAATCCATCTTTTTCCTGACACAGGTCTGACTGTATGCCTTGGATATGTTTTTTTTTTTTTTTAAAGTATTAATGAGAAATCTCAGTTATGAATTTTTTTTGTTTTACAATGGAACTTTTCTCCTGAAATTTTTAATTCCCTCCTGATAGAAGAAGCTTCATTTTTTTGTTCTTGTCAAGTAAGAATTCTTTTCAGAAAACATCCTTTGGAAATTCAGCTGTATAATTTGAGCTAATGTACTTGGTTTGCATTGCAGTCGTGCATACTAAAAATACGGTTAACATTAAATATTAATGTAGCTTGTTGTACCTATTGAATTTGAACCATTTGAAGATGCAAACTTCTCTAGGTTACTTGTAGACTGTCTTTTGAGGGGCACTCACAGACCATCTTGAAGATTATATTTGCCAACAAGGATAATGGGAAGTCTGTTTAAACTGGATGCTGACTAAACTTTCTATACCTTTTTTTCTTTGTGAAATTTTATTAGCTGTGTGTATAGGACACATATATAGCTTTCAGAATGTATTTTTTAAAAAGTAAGATTTTGCATCTAAATAGAAAATATACATATAAAACTTCATTTGGAAGAGATGATCTTTAATTTCACAAATTAGTTCATAATACACATACTGCAGTTTATTTACGTATCTTATACTTCCGTATTGTGTCTGTGTAATTTAAATCTAATTTACTGAGAAGTTTAATCTAGCTTTAGGTGATCTTGGAAAATACACTTTCAGTATAAATCTGTCACACATGCTTTGCATGAATTTAAACTGTATGACTGTCATCGTTCATCTGGAGTGATTGTCCATCTGTTATCTTTTGAACAGAGTGCTTTTTTATGTGTAAAGAATAGCAATGTTGAGCTTTGATTTATTTTTGTAACTGGTTTTGAATAAAAAGATTCCTCACTGCAAAACCTAAACTTGTTAAAGGGAGCTTGTGGAAGGACCAAACGAACAGACATCCAATGAGATTTTTCTTCAGTGCTATCAGTTGTTTAATGTTCTTTCCAACAAATGTTTTTTCATGCTTAATTTGTGGAGGGAAAAAAGCCTAAATCTAAAATGCCTCTAAAGAAAACTCCTTCTAACAATTCTCATAAAAGCTGAACTGATCTATGAGATTCCAGTGGATGATAAATGAAGGAGCACAGTGATGTCTGAATTAGCACCTGAATGTATAAACATCTGAATTAAGCAGATAACTGGCATTTTATGGAATGCTAATAAATTGGAGTTTGGCTTCTAAGTTGGTTCAGAATCACTTGTGCTTGAAAGTGAAAGCTCAGCATCTTCACAGAACTATGTGCAGACATAGTAGGTTTTTAAAACCTTCATTCTTATCATATTTAGCCTCAACTTTCTAACAGTTGTAATTGTCCACAGAAAACATTTCAAGATAAATGCATTATCAGGTTTTGAAATTTTCTTATTTTTGTAAATACTAAGACCTGGGGGGCAAAATAAGGGCTATATTGTGGATTAAGTGAAATATCTCAAGGCTGTGCTATTCTGATAACTGAACCTGAAGTGACCTTTCTCAGACACAATTACAGAGCTGTATGTTTTTCCTTTAATTTCATCAGGGGTTTAATTAGTATACAAATAAAACTTCCCTTATCTTCCTTTCTACCTAATTGGCTTGTCTTTGCTTATATATGAAGAATGTGAAAATGGGCTGTAATTAGGGTGACCGTGTTAACCTTTTTTTCTCAAATGTACTGTTGCCTAAAGGCCTCAAGGCCTAAAACCAGTGCTTTGGATTATTGCTTTGCAATCACTATGGCTCTCCCATAGGTTTTCTCATGAGCAGAAGGGCTTTGGGTGCTGCAGGTTCCCACTGCTTAACGGGATCTTCATTCTTCTCCCCACTAAATGTTTATTGATTATCTCACTGCTCCACACTCAGCTTCCAACAACTTAATATCAGGTGACAGTCAGGAGAGTTCTCCAAGTAATTAGAGTGGAGCATTGAGGGAACAATTAGGAGCCGAGTTATTAAACTTGATTTATCCTATTCTCTCCTGAACACTTTCTTGGATATCAGAACATCACACTTTCACAATCTACCCTGGCTGAGAAATTAGTGGCTAACCTGCTGCTTATCATTGTTGCCTTGCTGCCTTGAGGCACACCCTCTTGGTTTCAGTCACTCAGCTGGAAATATTAGAGTCCATAAAGTTTATCAAGGGTTTTAATTAGATCAATCTGAAGAAGGGAAAAAAAGAGGCTTACCAGCCATTATTTTATAATACTCCGCACTGTATTTGAGCATTTCCAAGGCTTGATTTTAACCCACAGTAGCAAGAAGCTTCAAGTAGTTGCTGAAACTGCTTTTAGAGCGCTAAAATCAGTTTCCATTTTGCTTAGGTATTGAAGTATTGCTGATAGATAAAGTCCTAATCTTTTGGAGATTTCTGTAAGTAATGGTGTTCTTTTTGAATATAATAAAGCTGCTGTTCAGTGAGATACTTAATTTGACCATTTTTATATTGCTTCATCACCAGTTAGTGCAGATTGCTGGTCATGCCCCGTAACAGAGTTAGGCTTCATGCTTTCATCTCTGCTATTACCTCATTAATAGGCCCGTGCTTGCAATGGGTAACCTAGATTAGTTAGAAGCTCTCAGAACCTAGTGGATCTCTTCCCCATTAGTGGTCAGTGATGAAAGCTTTATGTGGGACCAGACAAGCTCTTAAACCCCTGTAGAAGCATAACTAGCTAATAGAAATTAAATAAATATGCATAATGTTCCTATTATCCTGTCTCTCTCCACTCTTAGACCACTAGCATCTTGGAGCCAAAATCTGTTCCATCAGAACATCAAAAATTTCTTGCATGAAAATATTAGCAGGATTATTTATTCCACATCATCAAAGCTCAGCCTTGTTGTCTTAAAAACAAGTTTTTCAATCAGGTGGGAAAGTGGGTTGAACAAAGTGTTGACACCAGAGACCTTCTTCACTGTTCAGTAATTTCTGTTTGTCAAAAGGTGGGAATGTGGGTAGGGTGTAAACTTGACTTGGTTTTCACAACCTTTTCCTCAATGCTAGCTTAATCAAGCAACAGTAAACACAATAAAAAGGAACAATATAATTTTATTAATTTTTAAACTAAAGATGGCTCCCATATCCATGCTAATCCACATCTTGTTCCTTGGAAAATACTTTTCTGAAAATCTGATATTTCACAAATTCATGGCTGTTCAGACAGGACTTTAGTAGCTGCCAGTGGCAATAGGGTAGAATTTCTGAAAGCAACACTTGTGGTTTTGGATATCTTTGTGGGGTGAATGAATAAAATCTGTGTATTTATCTTTTTTTAGGTGAAAAATATCATCTGTGCATTGAAAATAATGACCTAAGAGTCAGAATAGAGTAATTCAACTCAGGGTCATTAGAGTAAGAAAAATATTAGCATTTCTGGGTTAGAGTTGCTTAAATAAACTTGTGATTGCCTTTTTTTTTTTTTCCATTACAGCTGTGATTAATTTCAGCCTAGATTTTGTAAATTGCTGAACAGACAGTTTAGGAGGTGGTGCTGTATCTTCAAAATACAACATCGAAATAACTGGGTGCTTTTTTGTCTTTAGAAATGTTTGAAAAAAACTTACACCAATCAGCAGATTTCAGTTTATTTTGCAGTCTCATGCTGTACTTCATTACTGTATAGTAATTTTCTCTAGCACGTTGTTTTTTGAAATACCTTTGACTCTTGGATAGGTCTGTAACTTTTTCAGATTAGTTGAATTCTGAGCGCTCTCCAAATTTTTATACTGTTCTTGATACATATCCACAGCATAGTACATCATCTCCATGTTCCACAGTCCAGGGCAAGTACTTCCACATACAAATTATGCAGAGCATTCTCAGAACGTAAGCAGAACACATATCCATAAATCTTGAAAACAAGGTGCCAGAGCTCAATCTTGCAACTATGCAGCTTTCTCTATTCTTCTATATTGGTTTAGAATATGTCAGGAAATACACCTTTTTTAAAAGAACATTTATAACCACCTATTATAATTTCTCTCTAAAAAGGCAATTAACAGCTTTAAGTAAAATGTAACATTTAGCAAATTATGAAATCAAATTATTAATACTCCAGTCTGTAAATATATTGATTTATCCCAGCAGAAAGGAGCAGCTAGACAGATTCTTTATAAATTAGTCCTATGTGCTATTTTTCATTTATTGGATTAATCTGAATTGATTAAAGCATGTTGTGTTAATTCTAAGTCAGAAAGAAATGTGAAAAAATATACATACTATTTTGCATGTTGGAAAGCTAATATTAAAGTAGCAAAAGCACCATAAAATAGTGATCTATTGTTAGCAGGAATTGTGCCAAATTTTACTTGATGCACTAACAGAGAATATTAAATATTTTTTATAATCCTGAAATTTCTGAATAGTGTAGAATGTTTAAATAAATGCTTCTTTGTTTATTCCCTTTCTTTGTGAATTCTTTCCTTTAATGTTTATTTTAAATTAAGTATTGAGAATATTCTGTGCTCTTTAATGCTGAACTCTTGATTATTTCTATTGTGTTTAGATCTGATATTTGTATATATAGTAGCTGTAGCACAGTGTATGTCCCTGCTTGATCAAAAAATCACTTTATTTTATGAACGTATTTGTACATAGGCCATGTACTAAAAACTGGGGAGTTGCTGGGTCAGTAATGTTTTAGCTAGAGAATTCGTAAGACTTTAGTATGCAATGGTCCAAATCTACTTCACAGTCAGTCTGTTTTCCACTTTGTTTAATAGCCTATGGCATAAACTGAAGTTAATTATTTGGGCTGACAAGTAACTCTGTTTTCTGTCTGCTTGCAGAGCCTCTCCGAGGCAACAGTGGAGCTGAGAAGAAGAGATCGATTTCTGCGTCAGCAAAATAGACTTCTTACCCAGCTGGAGCAGGACAAGCGTCGGCTGAGCAAGAGCATCCGTGATGCAGAGAGTGCCCTCTGCACGGCAGCGAAGTGAGCACTGGGACCTTGGGGAGATCACTTAAAACGGACAAAAGATCAATTCTTACTTTCATGCACAGGGTTTTAGCCTTGGCTAATGTATTGCTAGAAAACAAAAGTACATCCGTCTCTCTTTGAAATTCAGGGGTAGTCTTTGAAAAAGAAAACTGTTAGTTCAAGGTACTAGATTTAATTCAAGGTACTAGATGTTATGTTTTTTGTAGTTATCCCATAGTAGGGCTCCAAATTCTTGGTCCTGAAATACCATAAGCATTTTGTTTGCCGATTATCTTACTGACTTGACAACATGCCTTTGGCAGATCCTTAATATTCTGTTTATTTAAGAAATAATTGTTTGTTCTCTCTATTTTCATGTCATTTTTTTTTATAGATACAATTTATTTATAATAAATGCAGAAACATCAGCTAGGTGACAGGTCTTAGCTGCCAAAGAGGCTGAAGCTCGTTTTGGATCTAGTCTTATCTGTGGAACAGCATAGATATTTCTGCTGAATTCACATAGTTTTGGATTTAGACTTAAACCTCGTACTTTTTTGTACCATAACTTGAAGAGTGGAAGGAAATGTTCAGGGACCAATCTTGAAAAGATTGGTAGTCAAAAGGTGTTCCTTTGACTTGAATGAGATTATTACTAACCTCTTACAGTTATATAGTCAGATAAAATTATAAATCCTTTCACACTTTGTTGCCTATTACTTTTATTGTAGTATGCACTTTGAATATTGTTGGTCCATGGCTAAGATTTAAAAAAAGTTCAATTTAAAATTAAAATTTCTCATTATACCTAAGATACATTTGACCTCTGAAGAACAATAACTTAGAAGCTTTAAGGGTTTTATGCAGCAGTGAAATAATGGAATTAATATAGTTAAAAGTGAAATGTTTAGCAACCTAATTAAAATGATAAATATTATTTGAGATGAGTGTATCAAAGCAGATAGGACCTGAAGAAGGATTTGTTCTGGAAAACTTCCCCCTTTTCACCCTGCCCCAGTCTATTTTATGCACTCTAGTAAGGATCATTCCCTGTGGTCATTCTTGTATTCAGAAAGGGTTATTTTAATGTGAAGTGGTTTTAAAGTTGACTTTGTTTCTGTATGAAGCAGTTGAATATTGATTAAGAAAGCTCCAATACCATTCATTGTTTTACAACTCTTCATAACAAATGTGGTTTTTTCCCATTGGAACATAAGCAAAGTAGGTGCTTTTATCCAGAAAATCTTATTTTAATATCTATTTCATAACCTGAGTGATTGTAAGCGATGCAGAGCTTTGCAGAGCTTTAAAGGACAGCAAGATGGCTAGCTCATTCTGGGAATGGCTATCTTGATTTTCTTAAAGTGGTGGCCAGCAGTTCTTTCCACTTTTCTTCGGAGTAGGAAGCAATATTAAAAAATGTGTCTCATAACAGTGAACATGACAGACATTTAGTAGCCTCTTGGTAATTTCTTTGTGTCGTGGTTTAACTCCAGCCAGAAACCGAGTTCCCAGCCAATCTAGTCCAGAGAAAGGAAGGATCTTAAGAAGAGAAAAGTCTACGTGACAGGTTTATTAGGAGTATAAAAGCCAATCTTACTTTTCTGGCCACCTTTCTGTATTTGTTGTTAAAATATGAATCAAGGAACGAGAAAGCAGCAGTCATTCCATAAAGAAGAATGCCATGGGTTTGAGTGGAAAAAAGGAGTCTAGGGGATCCTGATCCCTCTCTACAGCTACCTGAACAGAGGTTGGAGTGAGGTGGGAGTCAGTCTCTTCTCCCAAGTAGCAAGTGATAGGACAAGAGGAAATGGCCTCCAGTTGTGCCAAGAAGTTTAGATTGCATATTAGGAGAAATTTCTTCCCTGTAAGGGTTCTCAACCACTGGAACAGGCTTCCAAGGGAAGTGGTGGATTCCCCATCCTTGGAGGTATTTAAAAGACGTGTAGGTGTGGCCCCGGGGACATGGTTTAGTGGTGGACTTGGCAGTTCAGGGTTAATGGTTGGACTCAATGATCTTAGGGGTTTTTTCCAACCTAAGTGATTCTGATTCTGTGACATCTGGTTTGGGTACTTTAAAAGCTCAAGCAAAATATTCACATAGCTGGCAAAATAAAAGGCAGTCCTGGAATGTTAAGGTATATCAGCTTTTCTGGCATGGATCCCATTTGAATTCCTATGGTGTTTGGTGGTCATGCTGTCCTTTCTCCATAGTCATATGGTATTATGCAACTTCAATTCTACTTCAGTCAATTGTCATTTGAGACCAAGGTTTTTTATGGCAGAATAACTGATGAAAGCTGTCTTTCTTGCCTAATCTACAGAGAGGTGTAAAAGTATTGTTTCATTCTCCAAACTTCCTTTTTGTAAGGATAGGATCCTTGATTGGACTTCTTTTAGAAATGTACAAGAATGTGTTCTCTTCCCACTGAAACCTGGCCTCCTTTCAACATGCCCCTTATATATAAAACTGCATATTTCTTCTCCAAGAGCATGGCAGTTGTTTGTTAATATGCTGTAATTACAGCTGGTTTAATTGGTAATCCAGAACATTCATATGGAACCATGCCAAATAGTGGCACATTAACTATTTTTTAGGGTTTACATTGGAGATGTAAAAAGGAGAGATGAAAAGAAACAGTTTGAGTTATCAACAATTACTTGAAAAAGTGTAATAGTTAAAAAATAGCAGAAAATTAATTTCTAAGTTAGTAGAGCTGCAGTTCTATAAGCTACCTTTTTTTTTTTCCTTGTAATAGAGACAAAGAATTGATCATTAGTCATATGAAAACTGTGGAAGCCACTCTTCATAAGGTAAGAATCTGAAGTGATCCTTCTGATTTGTATTTTCAAACAGATCAAAGTTCTACAACTGCTTATTCTCAGGGAAGGAGGGGAGTAGAAATTATTGTAAAGCAACTTCCTTTCCTTAGAGTTTGTGTCTACCTTCAACTTCTTTTATCTTAAAAAAATATTCAGATTCAGTGAAATAAAATGCATTTTTGTACTACAAAACCGTATTATTTTTAATATAAAACTTATTACAAAATCCACTAACCTTCCCTTAATCACTGAGAGCACAATTTCTGGTTACCAAGTGAAGACTATTGAACATCAAGGCAATTGCTGTGGAGTTAAGTCTCTACTATGTAAGGCAGAGGTCATTTGCTGAAGTCTCATACATGGTGGCCATAAAACATTTGCCTTTGTGCCTGCTGGTTTAATCTTTGATACATGATTTAAAAAATAAGGAAAAGACAGTAAGTTGTAACTGGTAGTCAACAACTGTAACAATAACTTTTAAAACATTTTTAAATTGAGTGATAATCTTAAGTGACTTATACTGTTTTGCCCTGGTTTAGTATTTCTGAAAGTCCAACAAATCTGTATATATTAATTATTTGGGAGAAATTACTGTTTTAACTGTAGCTGTAAAGGTTAGTTTTTTTATAACTGTTTTTAGTCTAGAGCAACACAGAGCAAACTAAGTGGTTTTATTACCTTGGAGTATGAATTTCCCTTATAACATCTTGAGTTCTCAGCAACATGGCAGTCTATTCCTTATTTTAGTTTTGGTCTTCACCAGAACTGTTGCTAATTTAATTTTCAGATGCTTTTTTTGAGTTTCTCTTTGCTCTAATGTTCACGGAAAGTGACAGAGCCTAAAAACATGTGCTTTAGATGCAGCAAACTGTGCTGGTAGAACCTGTTTTGCTTTGTCCCCTCCTTTTTCATACTGGCTTCTTTTAGACCTAGAAATGTATGTCATGCAAAAAGTGCTGTGTTTTTGCAGTAAAAAATGCAGTCCTTGGCATTGAGAATTTATTGTTCTGGATTGCAAAGTTACATTTTTATTTTGAAAGCTGTGCTGTTATATGCACAGGGACTGAAGTGTTTTGGGGCAAGGTTATAGGTAAGGTTGCATGCTTAGTAGTGATTATTCTGATGCAGTGAATTGATCAAGAAACAGCCATCTTTTTGTGAAAATTTTAGTTACCACATCTGCTTCTTAGTTTTTGATGTACATAGTTGTTAGGCCCAAATATCATAATATTGAGTAGCAGAATAATTTATCCTTTCTGGTTTGTCAACCTAGAGAATGAGAAAAACATAAGAATTAGAAATGACAGGATGCTCCTTTCAGCAGGAACTAAAAAAATTGATTGTAAATAATTCATAATTTGACATACCATTTCTCCTAGAAGAACAAAGGGAAAAAAATATTGATCTTTGTTTGGGAACTATCTGAAATGTAAATCCTACATCATAATGGTAGCTAATTGCCTCGCATTAATGAACATGGCTTATGTGTAAACTATCAAGTTTACACTGTTGTTCTTAAAGGGTTTCTCATACAGTGAAAAATCAGAACATAATGAAGTGGATGAAATACTAGTAAAGGAAGCCCAAGCCTATCTTTTCTCCACTAGAAATCTGGAAACTGCTTTTAATGTTCCAAAAAGAAATGAAAAGAAAATTAATATCAGAATCATCTGGAGTTGAACATGTATTACTATTAGCTGCAGTTATACATACAGGAGTTTGAAATTGAAGATTGTAGTATTTCTACATTGATGTATTCATGAGGAAATATCCACAAAATTCCATTGCATCACTTGCAGAACCTGTATTATTAATGCATAATGCTAAATTTTTGCCTGTAGACCTCAGAGGGATTTTATAGACATCCTTAGTAATCTTAGTTGGACTCAGGATAAGACAGTATTCTCTGATCCATTAAAGTGGCCTCAATCTTTTCTTCCTCTATTCCTACAAGGATTCCAGAAGGCGGCAATACAGGTAGTAGACAAATCTGCCATTGGGCATATCTGAGTGTAGCATTCAGCAAACAAAGCAAGAAGAATCAGAGCAGAAGGAAACAAACTCTGTGCATACTTCTAATACAGCTCTAGACAAGGGATCATTTACACCACTTTCTGCCCCCTGCTGTGCCTGGATGGAAATTCTAGTATCATACATTTGACTTTGTCAAAAAGTGCTTAGGCATGCTTGTGCACAGAATGATTCTTTCAAGACCATTTGAGAGCCACCTTTTTTAACCATCACTAATATTTATGGAGCATAAATGTTGAAGAATTTGAGCGCTGCATACACTAAGAGAGGAAATATTTTTAGCAGCTAGTTCCATGTTCTTCATAAATTACAAGATACTCTTTAAAAGGTTATTTTTTGTCTATCCTGGGTCTTGTCACATTAGCTATATTTATCCTACTCCTGGAGCTGAATTATTTGCACAAGAGTTCCTGATATCATTAAAATAAGCATCTTTCTTCATCTTATACCATCTAAATAGTATGGATAAATATCTAAATGCAAAATGAATGTTTTAACAAATTAAAAAACTACAACAGAACATCACCAAGAGTAAACAAAGGCCTCAAGAAGATATTGGTTTGGCTCAGTTTTATTTTCAAAATATTGAAAATGACCAAAAGGTAATAGAAAAATGGTAACACACATAAAGTAATTTTTAATGGAAGAGTTCTGAGAGGAAATGCTATGTACTTGAAGTTCAAACATAAAGAGTTTTCTTAAAAAGTCTTCTAATAAAAAGAAAAAAACGTTTAAGTGAATGTCTTATTTTAGAATCCATCTGCAGTCCTTTTTTAATGTATGAAAAATAAATTATTTCTTGAAACACTTTCCTCTCACAAAGTTGAGGTT
This sequence comes from Cephalopterus ornatus, assembly GCA_013396775.1. NCBI lineage: Eukaryota > Metazoa > Chordata > Aves > Passeriformes > Cotingidae > Cephalopterus > Cephalopterus ornatus. Next base: position 8,510 of record VZRE01015513.1, on the reverse strand, counting down.
ATTATTTTTGTTATAAATACACCCTTATACTTGCTGATAAACTACCTCTTTATTAATTTCTTAATATCATGTTTGTATAAACAGAGTAAGAGACATTAGATCTGTTCACTTTCTATAACTAGATTCTTTAACGTGCGTAGTTAATGATTGTACTAGTTATGGTAATCCCATCAGAAGATATTTTACACTATCTCTACTAAAATCTTCAGCTTTCCCTTTATATTGCTCCTCTGTTTGAGTGCTTGTGGTGGGTTAGCCTTGGCCACCAGCCAGATGCCCACCCAGATGCTCTCTCACTCCCCCTCAACAGGACAGGGGGAAAAGATAGCATGAGAAAGCTCGTGTGTTGAGATCTAGATTGCATACTAGTTACTGTCATAGGTAAAATAGTTGACTTAGGAAAATTATTTTATTTATTAAAACAGGTTTGGAGAGTTAGAAACAACAGTTAAAAAAATAAGTATTATCCTGCCTTTTAAACTTAGCTTCACTTGTGACTCCTTTGTTCGTGATCTGAGGCACAGGGGCTTGCAGTCAGTCCATAGTAACTACTCTCTGTTGCTTCTTCCTCCTCATGCTGTTTCCTTGAACCAGTGTGGGCTGCAGCCCTTCAAGAATACTTGCCTTCAGCATGAGCTCTGCATGGACTTCAGTTCCTTCAGGAACTATCCACCTGCTCTGTTGTGAGATCCTTCATGGAATATGGTGTGGACCTGTGCTCCAGCATATCCTCTCCAGGCACTACCTGATCCAGTGGCTCAAGCATTTCCTCCCCACTTCTTCTCTGCCTTCGATGTTCACCCTTTTTCTTTCCTCTGGCTTTCCCTGTTTGGTGTGCTTTTGTACGTCTGAAATTCATTTTCACAGTGGGGCCACCAGCAGGGCTGTGAGGCTCAGCCGTGTCCTGCAGTGGTCCATCAGTGGTGGCTGGAACTGGCTTTGTCCCACTAGTGGCAGCCCCAGTCCCTCCTTACAGAGGCTGCCCTCCAGGCCCTGCTGCCAGCACTGAGGCACCTGCACCTGGTACATTACTGTAACTGCCTCCTCTTCAGCCTGCCTAAATCCCTGTTCTCTGCATGCAGCCTCTGTTACACACCATCATGGGAAGTCATCCCAGTGAGTCAGCCTTTACAGAGACAGAAAATTGTCTCTGTTTGTCCTTGTGCTCTTAACTATTAAAATCATTATAGTCTGTCAGAGTTTTCAGCCTATCGTGGCTGCTTGAGATTTGGCCATTTTAGCAGGTAAAATACCATGTCCTCACAGTTTGTCCTAATACCAGTTAGCAACCTCTGCACTTCTGACATTTTGGAACCGGTATCAAAGCATCTATCCAGTTTGCTCCTTTCCTTTTGGCACTTGGTCAGAAAAATTACTCTTATCCACTTCTGTACTGCACTTCATTTCTGCTGATTGAAAGGTTCCTATGCCAGCTGGCAGAGCAGCTTCCATGCAGACCTGTCAGCAGTCATGCTTTGAAATCCTTCCACTGTTGTGTTTCATTGCCTCGCTCCACCCCTGTTGTCTTATCTGAAATGTCCCTAAACTGTCTGTATATGAGATCTGAGCCCCATGGGCCTATCAGTTGAAAAAAATGTGAACTTGTATCACCTGTCCTCTTACATATTTGTAAAAAATGCAAAGACAAAATTATCTTTCTTCATCTGATTTATTGATTTATTTTTTTTAATACAGCATGAAGAGACAGTTGGAGATGGGGTGAAGCCATTGAATACTTGAGAATTAGTAAGGTTGTAACATTAGATTGTTATTACCAATGGGGTCCATAGCAATCAAGTGCATTTCCTTAGGATGTCTGTTTTACGGCCTGCAAGGACTTAATTTCCAATAGGTTTAAGTCCATATAGAGGTGACTACATCAGTAAAAAACAGGGTAAGTGCTAATAGTTGTTGGTTTCAGCAAGAAGACCACAAATTGACCAGGCCCTGGAAGAAAGAACAGTTTTGAGTTAGCTGCCTCAGTTGGACTCCAGTAAATTTGACCTGATACATGTAGGTATAGTGATTAGCCACATTTCTCTCAGTTAACTGGGATCTATAGTCCATCATATTATTTATTTACTATTATTATTGTTTAATTATCTCAATAGTGATTTAAAAGCTCTTGTTTTGGAGATCTCAACTTAAGATTTTTCCCCAGCCTAATCAAACACCCAGAGGCCGTTTTTCTATGTGTTTAGACAAATTAACATTAAGAGTGAAGCCTCCTTATGTGCTCAAGGTCTATCCGTCACTGTGGCTCTGGGTTGTTCTAAACTGGCCCTATCAGAAGCTTATTGAAACAGTGGGTATGTGCAAAAAATCACAAAGAAAACCCAGTTAGAAAGTTAAAATTCTAAATAATTCCTTTAAGAAGTTCATAGTAGGAAACAAGCTATTATTTCTCTGTGCTAAGAAAAAATGCAGTAAAAATATTACTTTTTCTCCTCCTCCATTGCAAATTAGCACCTCTTAATTTCAATGTTTGATGAATGACTTTTGTTTCCCCTCCTAATAATCTGACTTTCTTGATCTGTGTTCCTAAAGATCAGCTGTGCAGGACATACAGGTGTTAGCACAGCTGGCTTGCTGATGACAACTCTGTCCATATAGCTGTCTAGTGTGTCATCACTCATATTGTTCAGTGTCATTCTGACCTAGCCAAGCTAAAAATGGTACTCCAGCTCAAGAGGGATTTAAAAACCTTGACAAAGTAAAGACATTGCCGAATGTCATATCCATGTGCTTAACTGTTTTCAGTTTAGACAGATCTAAATAACTAATTTCAAGGTGCATATTTCTTCTTTGTCTTTTGTTGTTTTTTGTTGGTCTTTTTTTTTGTTTGTTTGGTTTTGGGTTTTTTTTGGTTAGTTGGTTTGTGTTGAGTTTGGCTTTTTTTTTTTTTGGTTTGT
>VZRE01015512.1:0-11469 GCA_013396775.1 Cephalopterus ornatus | reverse complement strand
AGAAAAAAAAAAAGAAAAAAAAAAATCACTGAACGAGTGGCAAGGCATTGGATTAAGTTGCCCTGGGAGGTTGTGGAGTCACCATCTCTGTATGTGTTCAAGAGGTGTCTGGATGTGGCACTTGGGGATATGGTTTAGGGATGATTATGGTGGTGCTGGGTTGATGGTTGAACCAGGTGATCCTGAAGGTCTCTACCAACCTTCATGATTCTGTAATGTGATGCTAGGTGTTTACTCTGATCCTCTTCCTCACCTGTCTCTTGGTGTATCCCCCAGGCATGTACATGGATTATGGGGAAGCCCCACTCCTCTCACATCCATTTCTGGTGGCATTGGTCTCTCTGACTCCTTATGGTCTAACCTCATGACCATGTTTTGCTCCATTCTGTCTCCCAGATTCACAGAAGGGAAAACTTTTCAAGACCCTTTACAACAATGATTTGGTAAAAGGTTGGTTGTTTGTTTTTTTTTAAAGGGAAATAAATAAAATGAAAAAGATATTTTCATTCCATTCGTATTTTCTGGAAAAGCCCTTGCCTCGGTGAAGCAAAGCTGTGATCCCCTTGTTCCTCCATTTTCATTTTGTCTGTCTTCAAGATTTTCCACAACTCCCACAGCAACGTGACTTAAACTGGGTGAGCTGGCAGAGTTTGAGCTGCTTCACTTTCTCACAGTACCTTGTAGTGTCGCTGCACTCCACTGCCAAAGGGGAAACAAAAAGAAGAAATAGTGATGAAACAAGGAAAGAAGGATGCCTTACCTGAGGACATTTCCTTGGGTGGCCAAGAGGAGGACTTCTGTGTTGGGAGGTCTCACTATGAACATGAGCTTGACTTGCTGCAAAGACTGACTGTGGACTGCAAGTAGCCAAAGGCTCAAAGGAGAATGTGTTGGGCAACCTTTGCTTTTGGAGCTTGGGCAGAGGGCTTCTGAGGCTGCTCCAACCCTGTGTTTGTCATCTACCAGCATTTTAGAGAGGCTCTAGGAGTCTCCTAACAGTTGATAAACCAAAGATGAAGTAGTAAATGAAACTGGAAACTTACTTTAACAGAAGAACTCAGAGACACTTTGGCCTGCCTCTTACATTTGAAGAGCCAGTTTGTAGAAGTGTCACCTCAGCTTACCTGGTGGTGTGTTTTTCACACATGTGTTGCAGAACACAGCCCAGTATGAAGATGTTAAGACATTTTTTTGAACTCCCCTGGGGCTTAGGTCCTGGTAACACTTGGACAGTTTTTGAGGCCCGTAGCCTCCTACTTTTTATCTGCAGGCTGGAAAACTGTCCAGTATCCCTGCAAGATGCTGGGCGCATCATTGCCTGAGAGAGTCCCACTTCCCATGCCAGGATGGAAAAGGGAAACATCACAGGGCAGTTGTACAGCTCACTCCAGAGATGTCTGTGCCAAATAACTCCATTGTTATTTATATATGGGACATTTCTATGTAGCAGAAAGAGGCTGGAGTGACAGCAAAGGTCTTGCTTGTAAGCTCCCTCATCCCTTCAACTACCATTAGAACCCCCCAAATTCATCATGAGTTTGGACCTATGTGGTCCACTTTGCCTCTACTGAGAGGGAGTGTCAGAGCTGGTATGGACATTGGCAAGCACATTCTGCTGCATCTGCAATGATTGCACAGCAACGAGCTTACAATATAGAGGATAGGAGCATCATTTCCAAACAGGCATCTCTGTTCTCTTTAGTTGGTTTGAGTTTTTTTTTAATATTATTAACTTTTCTAGTCCTTTGGCAGGTCCAATTTGTTGCCTGTCACCTGAAAGAAAGCAGCCTTGCCTGATTTCCCATTGTCAACCTACTTACTGGATTTGGACTATAGCCGTAAGTTTGGTTGTGATTAGTGTTTTTCTTTCTGTCTGTACCATTAACTGAAAGTTAATCACAGAATCATAAAGTGGTTTGGGTTGGAAGGGAACCTTGAAGATCATCTTGTTCCAACCCCCCTGCCATAGGCAGGGACACCTTCCACTAGACCATGTTGTTCAGAGCCCCATCCAACATGGCCTTGAACACTTCCAGGTATGGGGCATTCATAACTTCCCTGGGCAATCTGTACCAGTGCCTCACCACCTTCACAGTAAAGAGTTTCTTCCTAATACCTAATATCTAATCTAAACCTACTGTCTTTCAATTTGAACCCATTCCTTCTTGTCCTGTCACTACATGCTCTTGCAAATAGTCTTGCCCCATCTTTTCTGTAAGTTCCCTTCAGGTACTAGAAGGCTGAAGTTCAGACACCTCGAAGCCTTCTCTCTTCTAGGCTGAAGAACTCCAATTTTCTCAGCCTTTCCTCATAGGAGAGGTGCTCCATCTATCTAAACAACCTGGTGGCTCTCCTGTGGGCTCGCTCCAGAGGACTGTATGAATTACTAAGACTGTATGAATTATTTCTCATGCTATAAGCAAGAGGACAAAATCCCAGCACTAACATCATTTCCAAAAAACCCCACAACGGGTAGCATTCCTCTCTGGGACACTGAGTTTTGGACACTGGATTTTGCAGATGTTCAGGCTGGAGGTTCCCCAGGATGCCCAGCTGCAAGGTCCAGTGTGGCATTTCTGAGAGACAACTTCACCTTCTTTCCTACCCCTGCACTGCTCTGCATCCCCTCCTCTCAGCAAAGTACCATTTTCACAGGGTGTGATGTTGCAGCGCTGCCAGTTCGATGGTCTTGGCCTCCAGGAGCAGTGATGCTCCATCACAAGTTTGTTGGTGCGGTTGTGCACACAGTCGACGCGCCGGGACTGGAAGCCGTAGTTTCCGCATGTAGCTGTGCAGACAGTCCACAGGCTGACCCTCCAGTGCACACCACAGACGTCGGTCCAGCAGTTCTGGGTGCTCAATGGCCTGTGGGCAGGAGGGAGAGAAGGATGGGGGAACAGCAAGCATTGCATATCCCAAACGTAATTCACTCAGAACACTGATGGATTAGGTCTTCAAAGGGTGCAAGTGAGGTAACAGTTTTTACCTGCTCTCAAGGACCAGACCCTCAGTGGATGCACACTGGTATGCTAATGCTGGGTTAAATGACCATTTGAACTATTTGAGGATTTGGCTGAAATGTCCTCTCCATTAAGAGCCAAACCAGAAGTCTGCTGAAAGGTGCAATGAGTGGTGACCACTGTGGTCCAGCAGCAATTTATAACTTTTTATGGCTTTACAGCCAGTTGGAACAAAAACAAGTCTCTGAAACCTCTCTTTTCCTTTCAACACAGTTTCACAGAAGATGCAAAGGCAAACTTGGTTCATATCTATTTGTCACACAGATAATGAAAATGAATGACTAGGAACCAATGAGCGAATTACATTAATTTTCAGTCATGATAGGCATACCCACGGCTTAGGTAAAGTCAACGTCTTTACGATGTTGACAGTGGAGTTCTCCCCAGTTAGAGTCTGTGTTTAAATAAGTGAGAAGACTGGTGGCTTAAGCAGAGATAGCACAGCTATTCAGTCAGACTTGGCATGCACAGAAGACCTTCCAGAACCACTGGCCTCGCTCTCCTAGGAGCAAATAAGGATGCCTGGGCTTAAGCCTGATGAGATTTGTAACACATAACTGCACAGATTGCAAAATGACCTCTGTTACATAGGGGAAACACACAAGCTGTCAGTTAAGTCACTAGTCCACTCAATATCTTTGAAAAGGTTGTGGATTCATACATGTCCTACCTTGGTAAGGCACTGCATTGATCAGATGACACAGAAGTCCCATCTTTGGTCTGGCAAAATATCTGTCTGTGCTGTACAGCTAGTCGCGGTCCAATGCAAGGCCCATTACACTGTGAACAGAGAAGACACTTCAGGGAGGTAAAAGGCGGAGCCACATTCCCGTTTTATAAGACTGCTAGTGAAATAAACTGCACACTGCCATTCAGTGACTGTTGAGATTTCAGGCACTTTCTGCACCTCTGCAGGCTTTGAAGGCTGAGTGTGGAGTTGTCTTCTGCTTTACCTCACTCTCTTGCAACAGCACTAAAACTGCATTTTTATATTTGCTCTGTAGATTCATTACCTTTTCTCTTCAATAGTTCAAAGTTACATACCTCTGCTAGGACAAATTAAATGCTCTCACGTCATTAGCAAAGAGCCTATGATCCATACAAGAAATCTCAATATACTACTTTTGCTGTGCATTTTGCATCTTGTACTACCACAACTTATGGCCAAATAACTAAGAATGCATTGAACCAAGAACATATTTCACTCCATTTAATAATTTTAAAGCACTGAAGGACAATAAACAAATGCAGCAAGCATGACGGACACAGCAAATGTGAAAGCTTGCTCCAATATTGAGGCTATCCTAACCTATTCAAGGTGTTTCTGTTTAACTTTTATCCTCTCCTTCAATTAAAATGTAATTAGCTATAGGTATGAAGCATGTATTTATGCCCTTTTAAAATTATATCAACTGTTAGGAAACTCTTTTCTAAGTATCTGGAAATTATATTCAAGAACAAACTGAGGGTTGAATAGTGGGATGTTAGTGTGAGGCAGGAATTTTTGCCAGGGGAGGGCTGCTGACTAATGCCTCTGCCACCTTCACCCTCTCATCAGTAGAAGCCCTGTTTCACACTACCACACACTCCTCAAAAATTACTCCCTTCTGCTATTTCTTCCCTCCCTGACAACTAGGAAGAGAAGCAGTGACTGCCAGGTCTCCAGCTGGTCCCAGTCAATGCTCTTGTTGGAAATATCATTCACTGGAGTATGTGGAGCACTTCTGCGATATCTGCAGGGGCCAGCAGTCCTTATCACTGTCAAGCCTGAGTCACTAGTTTAAAAACAGTATGGGATTACATAGTAGAGACCAAAATGCCAGTAACATTCAATGAAGGAAAGGAACTAATTCTAGAGGTGAGGGTAGAGTAGGTAGTCTGTTTATTTTCTTTGTGAACTAGAAAAGTTGGTCACTACACCTGCGCAACAGAGACCTGATACCTCACCAGATTACCAAGCAAGTCACTGAGCCAGTGATATATTGCTAACTCTGTAACAGTCTTCTGGCTTGGAGACTGAGTATAGAATCATGTGGAACTTGATTTTTTTTTTTAAGCTAGGCAGAAGAAATACTATATAATCATGCACAGAGGTTAGGTCTAAGAAATTAATTCTGAATTATTTGATTGTCTCAGCTGAGTACGATGTCATGGGAACAATATAGTCCATAATGCTCTACAAATATGGAAGAGGTAATTGTGTTTTTGCAAGGATAAACCAGTCCTTTCCTGAAATTCCACAGGGAACGAAAATTTACTTCTTTCACATAAAAGGATAATTCCAAGCTTTACTCGTAAATGTAATACAGTAACTGCATTACCTTTCAAGAGTTAAATGAACTTGTTTTCGAGTAGTGAACAATAACATGTTCTAGTAGCTGAAGACACTTTTTACTACCAATACAGTAATAAAACTTGATGCAACACAGTCTGCAAAGAGAGAATTTGAAGATCTGCAGAGCAGCAAGAAGTATTCTGAAAATGTTTCTAGTCCTCCATTCTGCATTTTGTCATGAAGTAAATCAAGAAAGCTCACACTTCTGGCATTCTCAGGCAACATTAGCAACCTCGTAAAGCTGGGTTATTGTAAAATCTTTCTGCCTCAAATCTATCACAATCATCAATCCTGACTCCTGCCAGCCAAGGCTGAAACACACTCACTGGCTGGTAAGGGGACTTAAGACTTAAAGAAAGCTGCTTCCCAGATGTGTCACCTGTTACTATAACGAAAAACTGCAGACCTTTCCACTGGAGATGACACAGGGTTTGCAACAAAAGTCCTGTTCACAAGCAGCATTTCTAGGGATCACAGGAAACTACAGAAATCCAAGCAGGTAGTGCATCATATACAGAGTTGTAAGAGCTGAGCAAATTAGTCGCCTCCTCAAAAGTCTGCAGATTACAACCTAAAGATGCCAGGTTGCAAAATCACTTATTTTCTGTCTCTGTCCTAGACCATACTATGAGGCTGTCCTTGGACTGCTGCCTTCTTCCTTACCTGGCTCCAGGGGGAGGCCACCCACTCAACACAAGGCTGCCTGTTACAGTTCTGTGTGTCCACAGGGCGCTTGGACACCTGTGCACAAGCCTCATTTGACATTGGGACAGAGCTGCCTTTTGCTGTCAGGCGTTGACAGGTCACTCGCCGCATCTGGATGCCTCCACCACAGCTTCGCGTGCAAAGAGACCATGATGTCACCATCCACCTGTGAGAGAAAGATGAACAGGTCAGGGAGCAGGTATGTGCCACCATCTGCAGGATCACTGGCATCATCAGGTCTTTATAGATTGGGCCAAAGATAGGCAACAATAGCTCGGCTCATTTAGGGGGTGATCCTCGAAGGTACTGCATGTCTCAGCCTACCATAGTAGTCACTGAAAACTTCTTAGAAGATAAGAGCTGAGAAAAAAGCACAATTTTCATTAATTTATCTTTCTCAGGGCTCTTTGGGCTGCCAATTCATTTTCTAGCTCTTAAAGCTGTTTTTAGAGGCTTGGCACAGGGGTCAGGCATGGCTGCTCATACACCACTGCCTCGGTCAAAGGCTAAAGTCACAACGCCAGCAAGGACTTGCCCTGTGGCACCCCTTAATAGGGAAAACTACCTCTGTAAAGTTGCTAGAGCAGCTCACAGGCCACTTTGAGCTTCCTGCTGAGAGAGTAGCCCAAAAGTGCTGGGTTCTGCTGGTGCTTGCCTGCTGTGTTGCACCCCTGACAGCTAGGATAATCCAGAAAAGCCTAAAGATTGCTCGGAGATGGTCCGCCCAGGAGACAAAAAGACACCGTTCTCCTTTCCTCTTGAGCTCAGACCACGCATTCACGAGCTGAGACTGAGGTTCTGCACGTCCGTGTACTGGCATTTAAAAAATCTAGTCTAACTGGCTAAAAGGCTGTAACAACAGAAAATAATGGTCCAGTACATTTTGTTACTTTAAGGATCATTAAGTGAAACACTCATACAGTCAGGTTTGCGAAAGAGTTAGGAATAGGAAGAATGCAACTGATTGCTAGTTTCCTGAACAGTTTTATGGTCAAGTCACAAGTTTGCTTCATTAAGTGTCTGGATCCTAGGCAGAATTTGTGTGGTTTTGGGAGTAAAATACTGCCCATCATATCCCTCACCAGAAGTGTTTATGATCACTTTACAAAATAGGCAAAAGGCATTCTCCAGTCCGAAGGAGAGGCATTTGTTTCTATTTCTCAGCCTTTTGCAGGCGATTAACTCCCATGGTCATAAAAACAAGTATAAACAAATATACTCTCAACATATACAACAAAAACATTGGTACTTTTTTCAAGCAGTTTGGTGACGTTGATTCTGCAATTTCTGCACTGGTCATAAAGCTCTGCTCTGCATGTCACTCAACTCTTTTTCCAAGCTTACATCTCAGCAGTTTCTCAGGAGTTGAAGGAGGATTTTGGGTTGTGTTACAATTCGGGGAAGGTACAAAAAGACATAAACCATTGCCATGGAATTTACTGCCATCAAAAACTGCTGCTAATGAGTGGGTTTCATATTTCATCAAACCTCTTTTGTTTTCTTTCTCATGACTCAGCTGGCAACTCAGAAGGCATTTGTCTGCAAAGAAGGGTAGGAACATATTTTAAAAGGTAATTAAACAGAAATGTGCAATATACCCAAGACACAGAAAGAGTGGTGAATCTGGCTACTTCTTGAGTTGCTTAGCACCTCTTCTTGCCTAAGCTTAGACTCTTTTTTTTTAATACAAGTCTCAAATCACTGTTGAATGAGGGAAGTTGTACATTCCTCTTGAGATCCTGACTTCTTGTAAGTGCTTGTCTACTGAAACACACCATATACACATTGGAAATAAGGGAGAGGAGGGAGTGAAAACACAGAAAAATATGGAAAAAATTCTGTTTACACATCTCAGCTAAGGAGATACTGAACTTCAGAAGCACGACATTTTTAATAGGTAGGGGCCATAACACTACCTGACTCTTTGGACAGGCACTCAGGATGCATTCTTCTTTGCACCAAATGTTGTCAAACAAGGAAAAGTTTCAGTGTGGGGTAAAATCATTGAACCATTTAGGTTGGAAATTATCTTAATATCATCACGTCCAGCACTGCCACGTCCAGCATTAAACCATGCCCCTAAGTGCCACATCTACACACCTTTAAATATCTCCAAGGATGATGACTCAACCATTTCTCTGGGCAGACTGTTTGAATGCTTGACAACCCTTTCCATGATGAAATTTCCCCTAATAGCCAATCTAAATCTCTCCTGGTGCAACTTGAGGTCCATTCCTCTTGTTTTGTCATTTGTTATTTGGAAGAAGAGATTGACCCCCCCCCACAACAACCTCCTTTCAGGTAGTTGTAGAGAGCGATAAGGTCTCCCCTGAGCCTCCTTTTCTCCAGGGTAAAAAATCCCATCTCCCTCAGGTGCTTCTCACAGGACTTGTGCTCCAGACGCTTCACCAGCTTCTCTGTTCTTCTTCTTTCTTGTAGTAAGGGGCCCAAAATTGAATACAAGATTTAAGATGTGGCAGAGGAAGACCTAAGTGTAGCCAGAAGTCTTTAAAGCTGTTCTGGATCCTTTGTGTTTAATAGTAATGAAAAACAGGGGATTACAAGGACAGAGAGTTACAATTCCAAGGTAACTACAAGCTAGAAAACTCCAAAAAGAGGCAGAACTCACTCTGAGCACCCCTCATGCCATCTGATGAGATGCTCCCATCTTATGAAAGGTATTTCCACTCTGCTAAGGAAATTCTTTGCAACTACAGCTGCAGTCCTGCCCATATCAATGTTCAGGCAATATAGGAACTCAGAATTAAACTGCAAAGTAGCTGCTAAACTTAGTTTCTTGTCTTTTACATTGTGTAACTAAACTGCTATGAAGCCATGTGTAACACAAAAAAAAAAAGATCCTACAGTTCTTGGGTGACAAAATTCCCACATGTATAGTGCTCAGAAAAGGCATGACAACTATTTCCAACATACGGTGATGCTGGAATCACCCAAGACAACTCAACCTGTGAACTTTACTAATAAAAAAAAGTAAGCAACAGCCTCTACTTTATTTTCTAACCTAATTACTGAAGGAATGAACTCTCTTTCTACCAGGTACTGTCAATGTTTTCCACAAATTTTGCTACAGAATCCCAGCTGTCTAGGTTAAGCATTCATAAATTCCCTTTTAGCCATGACTTCTCCAAACAGACACCAGAGAGGCTGGTAGTTCTACAAAGAACTCCTCAGGCACATCTTAAATGCATGTGTGACATTTTTAATATGAGACATACGAACCGTGAAGGGCAGTCTCTTCTGTTGCATGCAATGGGCTGCAGAGATGGCTTGGGTGTCTCTCTGCAGTAGGATGTGTTGACTTCAGCCCCATCCAGCAAGCACCTCAACTGGGGCAGCTGCACCCCTTTGTGGCCACAGGAAGCTGAACAAGCTGTCATTTTGTCCACTGACCACTGGTATTCTGCCAAAAAGTGTGGGAGAGACAAGTTAACACGCAAAAACTGACAGCAGGAGTCAATTAGAAAAGAGACAGTTGAAGATGTTCTCCAGGATGAAATATATAGACTCAGTGAAGGGGAGCTAAAGGCACCTGATGAGAACCACTGACTGCCTCTGGTGTAACAAACCCAGGTGTTGTTGCTTAGAAGCATTAGCATGGGAAGTGAATAACATGGTTGAGCAGTTAAGTGAAGCCAGATGACAGTGATGCAGGATGTTGCATCTATATTTTTAAAGGTGTGTGATTTAGTGAAGATGTGGTTAACTGCAGTTACCAGCAGTATCTATGATTCTATGATCTTAGAACAGTGTGTTCCCCACCAGACAGATCATATAGATCATCTATCCCAAAGATAAATGGGGGAGTTGCAACATGCTCAAAATTTTAAGGCAAAATTGAAAGAAAAGTTAAATTCTTCACTACCCATCACTGAAAATTGGAGCAATGAAAGCTGCATATTCTGTTCCAACCCACCTGCACCACTTTGTTCCGTGGCTTTATCACCTTCATCTTATTTTTAGGATAACTATAACTGTTACAGCATGTTTACAAGTGAAGGGTTTTCAAGAAGAGACTGTGAAACACTGACTTTAGCAGACTAACAGAGGGGCTTCAAGTTTTAGGGCTTTAAATTGTGACACCTCTGTCTTGAAATTTCTGGACAACAAAATTGTCCAGACTCACCATAAGTATAGCTCAAATCAATAAGGTGTGTTTTATGCTCAGCAGACCAGAAATATATGGTGTTGTTTTGGCAAAGCAAAACCACTTCAAAAGACACTGTAAGGTACCTGGGAGTCCTGAAAATCTATATCCATGGTAATAAAGCATCAAACCATCTTTTTCCTGATGTACATGGCAATGGCTTCAGAGAGAAGTTTAGGATGAGAAAGGCAGCGCAGGGAAGACCTTTCCAGGGTAGCAGGACTGAAACTATAGTTACCTTGTATAGCCAGAGACACTTTTTGTGTGAGTGAGCCAGCCTCATTTTGAGCAAGGCAGCTGAATTCACCATCAGTGAAATCACTGACATTGAGTATCTGAAGAACCCGGCCTGCTGCCAGGAGATGATGTTGCAGATTGAGAGGCTCACTAGAGTAAAGCCAGGTGATGTTTGGGGTTGGATGACCATCGACAGCACAACCTAAAAAACAGGGCCATGAAAGAAACATTGAATACCTAATGAGTACTGAACTTGCTACAAAATTTCATGCTCCGAAGCGGTCAAAGTTAGGGGAAGTAGTCAATTCCATCCCATTTTCTCCTCACAATGATATTTCATAATGATAAGTAGTAATTCTGTAATAATGAATACTTTCTCACCTGCTGGAAAAAAAAAATAAATCCAAAAGGCAGCTAATCAGCAATATGAAAAATCTCAGGTCAGTTATTATTTATATTATGCCTTCTAGGGTTCCCACTATTTTGGATCATCCTCATTTTGGTATTGAAGAAAGTGGGATAGGGAGGTAACACACCTGGCATAAACTCAAGGAGTATGCTTGAACATGCAATACAAACAGAACTTGGTCTCCAAAACTTCCTATTTAAACCAAGGGCCACCTTACTCTTCCTCGCTCCCTTTTTTTTTTTTTTAAATTTTGTTTTGGTTGGTTTTTTTTTTTCTGGGGGTTTTTGGTTGGCTGGTTGAGGTTTTTACATTAAAAATCAGAAATTTTTGTTACACAAATGACTTGTTAAAAAAACTAAAGAGCCTTAAGGGGTTTGTTGTTGTTTTGTCACAGCAGTGGGCAATTCTCCAAGCAAAAACCAATCAAAACCAGCAACTGAAAAACCCTGATGTTCTGAAGCATTGTGTGAAGCACAGCTGATGAGGTTCAGGTTCACAGTGAGTTCTTTGCCTGTTGATCTGACAGGAGTGTATCTACAAGACTCTGTGGTCTTTATACCAGCTGCACACTTTGCCAGTGTCCCAGTTAGTTAAAGCA
>VZRE01015511.1:592183-636379 GCA_013396775.1 Cephalopterus ornatus | reverse complement strand
CGCGGCGCTGCCACTCAACGAACATGAAATGATTCGCCCGTTAGCGGGGAGAGAAAAACCCCCCTTCCCCTCACAGACCCCCTCCCTCCCAAGCACCAAAACTTCAAGGCCCTGCTTTCTTTCTTAAAAGTACTTTAAAGGAGAATTTGTTTGTATTTTTTATTTACATTTTATATTTTTGTACATATTGTTAGGAGGTCCGCCATTTTTAAGTGATCTCGGATTGACCAAAAGGGGGGCTTTGAAGTGTATATCTATCTTGTTACCTATCTCTGACTTTACTTGTGGTGTGACCAGGCCCAAACCATTATCTCAAAGGAGAATAAAACAAAACCTTGTAAAAAAAAAAAATTAAAAAAAAAAGACAAAAATGCAAAAAAAAAAAATTTACAATCTTATTCTGAGCATTCCAGTAACTTTTTTTGTGTATGTACTTTAGCTGTACCATAGATCGTGGTTTGTATGAGGTGGCAAGGCCAAAGATAAAAAGGTTTTCTTTTTTTTTTTCTGTCTATGAAGTTGCTGTTTATTTTTATTTTTTTTCTTTTTTTTTTTGGCCTGTTTGATGTATGTGTGAAACAATGTTGTCCAACAATAAACCGGAATTTTATTTTGCTGAGTTGTCCTAACAAGGCTGCCTCCCAACTGCTGCTTTTTGTTTTGGTTTTCATTTGTTTTAGTTTTTTATTTCTTTCTCCCCTTTTCTCTCCTTTCTTTCTTTCTTTGCTTTGGACTTGGGCTGGGAAGAGAGAGAGAGGGTAGAGGGGTGCAGGGTGTTGATGGCGGGGGAGGGCCTGTGGGCTGTGCTGTCCCCCTGCTGCTGTAGGGGCAGGGGAGGCAGCGTGTTTTCATGGCTGTATTCCCGTGGAGAGCTGCAATGGAGTCTCCAGCATGGCCTCTGCATGATCCTGCATGGTCTGGCTGCCCTGGGCAAGCAGTAGGGATGGGTCAGACCGGGAAACCAGCAGGGATACAGGCAGTGAGCTGGGGTGGGTGTGGGAATGGGCTGCTTAGCGATTGTCCCTCTCCAATCAAACTTCTTGGGGATTGTTTGGCTTGTGCAGTGGGGATGAGAAACCCACCCCAAAAATCCTTCCTTGCAGTGTCTGCTGCAGGTGAGTGATGCCCAGGTGTGGGGTGGTGGCTGCTCTGGCCATTCAAATGCCTTCCCTCCCTGGGGGCCCGTTTACAGCATCACTGGCAGCGGGGTAGGATGCGAGTGCTGGAGGAGGCAGCAGCAGGCGGGATTGGATTCAGCCAGAATGATCCCAGAGGGATACTCCAGCTTGCACTGGTCATCCAACAACTTCTGGGGTGCCAGGGTAGAGGTTTGGTGGTGGGATGCTGGGGAGGCAGCTGGGGTTTGTCTTGTCTGCTTTAATCAAACCAAAATGCTGTAACTTAGACTAAGCCTCTGTTGCTTTGCTCCTAATCTTCCTCCAATTCATTTTTCCTCCTTCCTCTAGGGCGCTGGAGCTTGGAAAAGCTCAAGCCTGCTCTGCCAGGTGTGTGGAGATCAGGAACCTGCCTTGTATCTGTGCTCCCAAACCCTTGCCCGGGCTCCAGGAAGTTCCCTTTCCCTGCTGCTCTGGGCTGTGCCAAGGCCTCACCAGATGGTGTCGTTTCCTCCTCTCACGCTGCAATCCCAACAGTCAAGTGTTCAGATGCTGGGAGATGATTCCTATCTTACGATCTTATTTAAAAAAAAGAGGAACCAACTGCATCTAATGCAGTGGCTGGGAGGGTCACAGCCCCTCCTGATTCCTGGGAGCAGCCAGGTCACTTAACACCAATGGCAAATAAGCTCAAAATCTGGCTTTTTGTCCTTAATTATCCAACTAATTGTGGTGCTGGCTGATAGTTTATCAGATTTACTGGGGAGTTCCTGGCAGGGCTGGGGCCAGGTTTGGTTATCCAGTGCTCCAATGTCCCCCATGGGTTGTGACGTCATGGGAGTGGCTGAGTGTCACCGTGCTGCTGGGTGGTGGTTTGTGGTGCAGTGCTGGGAGTTGTGTCCATGCCCTTGCCATGGCTGCCACACACAAGGCTCCTGCAACCTCAGTGGGATGGGATCCCATGGAATCGGCTCCAGCGGTGCAAGATTCAAGCTGGTACTTGCAGATTTGCAAGACAAATTATTCAAATAAGCTTCTGCAGCCAAGTAGACAAGACCTGGCTCCAAGAGTCACTGAAATGTGGGGACCCTGCACACACAGGAGTGAGGCT
Organism: Cephalopterus ornatus; assembly: GCA_013396775.1. Lineage (NCBI taxonomy): Eukaryota > Metazoa > Chordata > Aves > Passeriformes > Cotingidae > Cephalopterus > Cephalopterus ornatus. The sequence continues at coordinate 634,153 of VZRE01015511.1, read as the reverse complement.
CCAGTGGGGAGATTTTGGGGAAGCAGTGGCCCTACTGCCCCTATTGCAGAGTAAGACCTGTCCTATGCCCTGTAGCCCCCCAGAACCTGGGGGCATGGGATAGTAGGGTCCACTTTGGTGTGGGGTGGGGTAAAACTGGAGGCTGCCCTCGACCTTGCAGCTTGACAGGCTGATGATGGGTAGGGCATGGAGCTGCTGGGGGTGAGGAGAGGACAGGTTGGAGGGGACCCTCAGCCCCACAGCTCCTGGTCTCCACCTGGCTGCTATGAGACCCCTGTGGCCACTGGTGATGGAGAGGGCAAATCCCAATTCCTCACTTCCATCTGCCCCGGTATTTCTGTGCCCAATTTCTACCCCCCTTGCAGCTCAGTCCCGCGGAGTCTGGCAGGCTCTGCCACCCTGTGTCCCCAAGATGTGCTTCCACAGGGAGGGGCCAGGCTGGTCCCGGTGCGGGGGCTGAGACCGGGCCCAGCTCAGTGCATGGGGCACCACAGGGTCCCACCTCAGCCAATCCCCGCACATGTCACTGCCAGGCAGCCAATGCCACGCTGCCACCTGTCCCTCCCTCTCTGCACCAATCACAGTCAAGCAGTGCACAGTCCCAACCAATCATGTTCTGCCACCTGTTGCTCCCCTACAGCCAACCGCGTGCTGCCACTTGTCCATGATCACCCTGCACACAGAGCCCACCAATCACAGTGCGAGGGGCCCTGCTCCAAGCCAATCTGGAGCTGCTGCCTGCCAGCTGTCCTGGCCAATCAGGGGCGGCCGCACCCCACCAAGAGGTATAAAGGCCCCTCAGTGCTGGGCTATGCGTTTGGGGTTGGTTATCCTGGAGCGGAGGTCCCTTGGAAGAGCCTCCTGCCTGTGGACTTGCAGAGGGGATGTAGGCTGGGGTGTGGTGCTTTGTCTTATTTGGTGCCCAATGCTACAGAGGGCATCTGGGTGAATCCACAGTGCTGCAGGGAATGCTCACCTGGATGATGTCTTGGGACAAGGGACCAGGAGCAGCAGGTCCCACTCAGCAGCAGACAGCTTGCAGGAGTTGTGCCAGCTGAAGGCACCTCTGAGGATCTTGGAGATGGTCTCCCTGGTGAGCTGGCCTCGTGCCAGAGGCTGCCCAGGGGAACCTGGGGAGTCCCACCTGTCTCTGGTGTGCAGGAGATGATCCAACCACTGCCCGGCAACCAGAGTTGGGCCCTGTGGGGGCTGATGCCATGGGACTGGAGGTGAAGAGCATGAGCCCTCATGTGCCTTCAGGTGTGGTGAGGTGCTGGGCCCTTGCCCAGAAGAGCAGAAGAGCTGCCTGTGCTGGCCCTCGCCTGCAGAGACCGTGAGTCATGAGGGATCTGAATCCCTCCTGGACTGCTGATCCCACTGGTCCTGGAGGCCATGGAGGCAGATGGCTGAAGCTGCTCTGGGGTCTGCCAGCTGGCTGCTGGCCACCGAAGATAGCCAAGGTAGCTCCCAAAAGTGACCATCAGGAGAGCTGCTGCTCGTTCGAGCCTGGAGAGACTTGGGTTGTGCCGATGTGCACTGGTGGCCTCTTTGGCCAAAGGCAGCCCTTCCCAGGGATTCTGCTGTGGCTGGACCTCAGCTGGAGCCACCTGTGCGTGGCTGAACATCCAGGTGAACTGAAAGCAACCTCCACGTGGTTGGCCTGAAACTCAGGACACCAGTGGAGCTGCTGCCAGAGGTCGCAGCCAGGGAGACCAGTGAGGCTGAGCCCATGCCCTGAGGACAACTGGACTGAGCCTGGACCAGCAGACTTGTCTCCAGTCCTGACCTGCCCGTAGAGGGTTAGGACCTGTTGCATCAGCACAAGCTTGTCCTGCGCCAGCTGTAGCTTTCAATTAGCCTCATCCAAAACTTCTTGTTGCATCTTGACAACCTTCATGAATTTTGGAGCACCTCAGGGGCTTAGTGAAGAACCTGCCTGTGGGGAATGCAGGTCTTGGACTGCACCTAGACACAGGCTGGGGTTACTGGTGCAGTGTCTGGGCAAACAGTTGGCTTAAAGAGTCTGATGAGTGAAACTGCCTTCAGGCATGACTCCTCAAGATCACAAACAGAAGCACTTTTGGGTGGTTGCTGTTGAAAACAGACAGCAAGAGCTGCTCCTCTGGCAGAGCAATTGCCACCTGGCTCAGGGTACAAGGTGTCCCAGGGGAGCAGACCCCTCAGGGGTGGGCTATGGAAGCCCAGGGCCCTTGGCCAGTCTCGGCTCAACCCACATAACAGATGTGCCTCTTAAATAGAGCAGGGATGTCCATGAGCATGGCCTGAGGGCTGCCTGGTGTGGGCAGGAGAGCCCAGCCCAGGCTGAAGAGCAGATGTAGGACATCTAGTTCCTTGTCCTTGGCTGCCACATCCTCCTCGGTGAGCCAGGGCAAGCCTGGTCCCAGGCCAGTGGAGGTCCCTGAGCTCTGAAACCCAGCTGGATGTTAATCCCTGCTGCCAGGTCTGCTTGGGGCCACTACCCCAATCCTTCCCTGCTATGGGGTGGGAGCCTTGGAGAGGAAGCAGAGCTGGGGTGCCTGGGGCTCCTCCTGCACAGAGCCCTGTGCTGATGCTGCTCCATCTTATATGGCTGAGCTGATCCTCTCCAAAGACCAGGAGGGCTGTGGGGGACCCTCAGCTTTGTTTACCCCAGCAAGGGCTGTGGCTCCTGTTCACAGCTGGCTAGGGACCCCTAGAAGGAGGGCTAGTGAACTCAGAGGCCATTCTGCACTTGGCTGTGCTATGTGTGGTCCAGGAAGAGACCTGGGAGGAAGTGTTGAGTGCCGCCCTTCAGAGCAGATGGGGACCTGGAGAGGCTCTTGCATTCCTTTTGTAAGAAAGCACAGTGCAAGGGCGGCAGCTGGGGGATAAGAAAGCTCAGCCCAATTAACCCTTGGAGTCTCCACAGGAATAGAGACATTGGGCTGTAAATCCACAGGGATGGGATCTTCGTGTGTGTCTTTTCCTGCCCAGGAGGGAGGCCTGAAGGTGAAGAGTTGTGCCTCTCCTGAGTGCCAGCTGAGTGTTGGGTGGGGGTGTGGGTCCTTCAGCTTGCTTTGGGCACAGAGGTGCCTTTGCTCTGTGGGCATCTCCCTGGGTTCCTTTCCTGTGCTGCAGGCAGAACAGGCTCCTGGCCCTGCTCCTTCAGGGAGCTGGAAACCAGCATCCCTCTGTCAGGGCTCAGGGCAGGAGGTGTGAGTGCTGCAGCTTGTGCCCAAAGCTGGAGACCTGGATGCTCAGTGATGACCCCTGGGACACGTTGAGGAGGACGATGACCCACAGTGTGTGTAAAGCACCTGCTCCCCGGGCACTGTCGGACTCTGGATGCACGGGCAGAGAAGGGATGTGGCTCCAAATTGCCTGGCTGAAGTGTCAGAGAGTATGGTCCTGTATGGAGCTGGGGATCCTGCCCAGGGTTGTCTCTACCACTAAATGAGGCCCCAAAGGCACACGAGGGCTCAGAGCAGCTGCCATGGGGTGCAACCACCCTGCAGGGATGGGTGCAGAGCCAAACCCCAACTCAGGGACTGGCTTCCTATCCTGGGGCAAACCCCCTCAGCCCTGTTTATCCCCCCGCCCAAGGTGAGGATGTGCTGCCTCCCTGGGGACACCCCCCAGTGCAAAACTCCGTCTGGGATGGACTGTGGGACAAGGCTGCAGCTCTGAGGTGATGTCCCGGGAGGTAAGCAACGGGCAGGAGCAGGACCATGGGACGCTACCGTGGGAAGGGATGAGCATGAGGCACCTGCCCCCAAACAGGCACTGGAGCTGCTGTTCCCTGCACCCTGTGGTGCCCCACGAGGTGGCCGCGGGGCCCTCCACAAAGCAGGCTGGTCCTCAGTAAAGGCTGGGAGCCGTGTTTGGCCGTGGGGATCCCCACTGGGCTGTTTGCCGTGGCCTTGGGCTCGAGGGACTTGTGCATCCCCACTTTGGCAGGCGTAGGGTCCAAAGAAGGACGGAGGCAGGCATGAGGCACAGGGAGGTGCCGCTGCCCGCGCAGTTGCCAGGACACTTCACCCCGCGGCAGGAGCAGCCCCAGCGCTCGCTGGTATCCCCGGGGGCTCGGGGCTGGCGTGTCCAGCCCAGCACAAGGGCCGCTCCTCCCTTGGGGTAGAGCTGGTGGCACGTCCCATCGCGGGTGACCCGCCAGCCTGCCGGGCGTGGGGCCGGCTCTCGGTGGCCGAGGCTGTGACCACAACCAGCGCCCTCCCGCTCGCCACCCGCGCCGTGCAGCCCGCGCAGCCCAGGCACCAGCGCTGTCTTGCAGCACCATCTAGTGCTGCGGGATGGGGAAGCCCAACACTCCCCCCGAGAGCCTCGGCAGCACCGTGGGGACAGGCCGTGGCTGTCCCGTGTCCCTGGGTCCTGCTGCCAAGGCCAACCTGCCAGGGAAGCCAGCCAGGCTGTTGGGGATGGGGATGACCGGGCGGCACAGCGTGGCTGCTGGCCTGGGGCAGCCGGAACTACCTCCCCCGTGCTCCTGCTCTGTGCCAGGGAATTTCCTGCAAGGATTCTGGGAAACATCAAGGGGTGCAGACGTTCCTAGTTCCTGAGCCAAATGTATCTGGCCTCGGCTGCTGGTTTTGCCACCTCCTCCCGTGGAAATTGGGCCTCTGCCCTCTCCTTGGAATGCTTTTGCTTTTCCATCAGCCAGGTGACCCCAGCTCTGTCAGTCCTTTGCCCTCTGGGTCTTTCTTCCTGCATTCCCAGCTGTTTCTTGGTACCCATCTTCCATAGCTAGTGTGAGCATGATCCCTTCCCACAGTTTGTAACTGTCCCCCTTTTGCACACTCGGGGCAATGTCAGACCTTTCCGGCCTGGCTTTGGGGACACCAGCACCATTACACTGTCCTCTCCTTCCCTTGCTCTGTATCTCCAGCTTGTCCCTTCTCAGCTCATCATCTCTCCTGGGTATCTGCTGCACTCCTTTCCCTGCCTGGCCCTGGGGTGCTGAGAGAGCAGGCAGGATTTTGGTATGGGGAGGACGGTGCAGGCAGGGCTTTGGCACAGAGCTGGATGCCAGAAGAACTGAATGCTCTCCCAGGGAGGCCGTGGCGATGGCTGGTCCCACTCCCAGAGCACTGCTGAGGATGTGGGTGTCAGATGTGCAGTGGGGTGCGGCAGCTGCTGATCCCCAGCAAGGATCACACTCAGGTCCCGTGGCACTGAGGTGCTGGTGGCCAGAGGCTCCCTAGCGCAGGAGGAATTGGGCAGCTTGGACTGAAAAAAGGCCCTTTGAGTCCTGTCTCTGCTTCAGCTGCCCTCCTGTCCTTGGGGGCAGCCCCAAAATCCCTGTGTCTGGGCACTTCATTGCCTGGCTGGTGCGCTGCCTGCACGGTCACGGTAACCGAAGGGTGGGATCTGTGCCCCACAAAAGAGGCGGAGGGACTCAAACCTTCCCAGCCCTTCTGTGCTGCTGGGGCACAGTGGAGCCGGGTGAGGTGGGGTGAGATGGTGCTGACCCTGCAGGCTGCCCGTGGCCACCACGCTGTGCCCGCTGCCACGTTCTGCCCGCGCCGCCGGCGCCCGGAGGAAGGTAAGAGTAGCAAAGCAGGCACCGAATATAACGTGGCCCTGGGCTGTTTGTTCGCCTTTTGTTCGGCAGCACCTTTCATGAATCAGCTAATTAACCACGTTAGGACGGCTCTGCTTCCCCGCCTGAGCTTTATTGGGCAGGGCAGATCTGGGGCACGTGCCAGTGGGAGCCCCAGTCGGCTTTGGCAGGCGGTCAGGCAGCTGAGGGCTCCCACAGCAGCCGAGGGAGGTGACACCCTGAAGCGGTGCTGGCCATGGGCACAGCATGTGAGAGCTCTGTTCCACTCACCCTCATCGCAGGCAAGAGACCCGTGCACTCGGAGGCAGGGTCCTGCCTTGCAGCCATGCCTGTGTTTCAGGGAACTTTATGGTGTGATGGACCCAAAACCATCCAGAGAGTTCCCCTGAAGCCAAAAGAGTGTTGTGCATCACCCTCCTCCCTCGTTTTTACTCAGCAGCTGTGCTACACCCCAGCTGTAGGGCTCCCGGGTGAGGACATGGCTGGAGGGCATTGACGATGGAGCTTTACCCCAAATCTCTCTGTGCCAGCACCTGGGCTGTGCACAGCTCCCTCCACTTCCCGGTGTGTCTCTGTGGCCTCTGACTGCGTGCCCAGGCTCTGCAGTGCTGCCCTGCCCTCTCTGCCGGGTTTTCACAGGCTGCCAGTAGCGCTCACAGCCCTCCCGACGTGGGGCTGTCCGGCTGGCAGGGAGCTGCCTCTGAGCACATTCCCTGCCCCGGGGCTCTTGCAGGAACAAATGCCCTGTGCGTGCCGGCGGCTGGAAGGCTCTGGTGCCTATCACGGGAGCTGCCGAGACCAGAACACCCCGGCTGTGAACAATGAACCGGGGAAAGCCGCGGCTGCAGACTGGGATTCAGCGGCTGCTGCCGAATCCGGCCGGTTCCTCTCCCGAGTGCTGCTTGTTCGGCCGGATGCCGACGGCTCCAGCAAGCGCCGAGAGGCAGCAGCTCCAGGTGAGCCTGGGTTTATGTGGGTGGCTGGGCTTTGGGCAAGGCCCTGTGTAGTGAGAGGCTCCTCGTGGCCCAGCCAGGTCCTATCTCCAAAAATTGCCCCTCTCCCACAATACAGCCCTCCCCTTGTGCAGAGCCCTGCATGTAGACCAGGCTGGAGGAAGTTTCCCTGTCAAGGCTGTGAACTTCCAGGTGGGAACGTTTTTGGTAAATAAAAGGGGGAATCGCTGTGTTAGTCCCCGAGCCCACTTCTCATTCTCAACCTTGTGGGCTGCTCATCCTCAACCAGATGGGGCTGCTCTTGTGTCACAGCCAGCACCACCCCAGGGACACAGATGGGTGGTGGTGACACCTGCACCCCTGACCTTCTGGTCCACTCTTGTCCTTTCCAGCTCCACATTTCTTTTTGCTGGCACCTTTGCTGCCCCAGAGCCAATGGACCCGTGCAAGGGAGTTGAGAGTTGTCTGTGCTGCGCTTGGGCCCTGGATATAGGACATGTGAAGGCAGCATGTTGCCCTTTTCTTCTGCTCCTTCTCCCAGGGCTCCCAAATCCTGTCAGCCCCACAGGGAGGGGACCCGCAGCTGCCTGGGCCAAGCACAGGCTCCTGTTCTGAGCACAGCAGAGCCCTTTGCCTGGGTTTTGGGTGGTGTCTGCTCAGACCCCACTGTCCCCCGGCCTTACCGAGGCCTTTCTGCCGGCTGGCTCCGGGCCCCTGCTCTCCCCTGGTCCTGCCGTTTGCTCCACCGATTCTGCCAGGGAGGCTGATCCCGGCACTGGGGGACACTGGGAGGGGCTGGTCCAGGACCAGGGGCGGGTGAGCTGCTCCCAGCTATTTCCCACGAAGCCACTGGAGGGCGGCAGTGACCCACCGCAGAGAGGCCCGCCAGCTCCAACTGGGCAAACTGGGACAGTTTTGGCAGGGCAGGCGCGGACGGGACGGGAAGGGGCTCCGGAGGTCCCCCTGGGCCGTCTTAGGGTCCGCGTCCCTCCAGGCCCTATCCCAGGGCTGCTTATCCCATGTCGGTGGCCTCTTAAAGCCCCGCGGAGCCTCCAGAGGCGCCGCAGGGAGAGCGTCCCGCAGGCGCCGGGGAGGTCAAGCGAGTGTGGGAGTTCCAAGCTTGTTTCATAGAATAGTTTGGGCAGGAAGGAACCTTTAAAGGTCACCTAATCCAGCCTGCCTGCCATGAGCGGAGACATCTCTAACCAGGGAGGTGCTGATGGGGCATCCACCACCCCTCCAGACAACCTGTTCTAGTGTTTCATCACCCTCATTGTAATAGCTAGTATAAATTGATTCTCCTTTGAAGCCATCACCCCTTGTCCTATTGCTAAAAAGTCTGTCCCCGTCTTTCCTATGGGCACCCTCCAAGTACTGGAAGGCTTACAAAAAGGTCTCTCTCGAGCTTTCTCGATCCCAACTGAACAATCCCAGCTCTCAGTCTGTCTTCATAGGAGAGCTGTTCCTCCCCCCTGATCGTTTTTGTTGCATCCTCTGGACCCTTCTCCAACAGGGGCAGAATCATCTCCCTTGACTTGCTGGTCCCACTGCTTTGGATGCAGCCCAGGATACAACAGGCCCTTAGAAGAACAGGCACCCAGGGCAGACTCAGTCCTGCTGGGAACATTTGTCCCTTTGTTCTGGGTCCTGGTTGTAGCTGAGCTTGGCAGAGGAGGTGCCTGCTCCCTGTCCCTGCTGGCATCTCCCATGTGGTTCTGCAGAGCATCTGTCCCAGAACAGACAGAGGCACCTGCTCTCAAGACCTTTTTAATTTTTCCTGTTTGGATACCTTTTGTCTCTCCTCTGACTGAGGTACCACACTCACTGGGTGTCATTCATGCTGGGTGCAGTTTCAGCTGATGTCTTTGAAGGCTGGCCCAGGATGGCTCATGCTGCTGTGCCAAGACTCTGCCCTGTGACTGCTACAGGCTGAGATCCATCAGTGAGGTCTCATGAGAAAGCTGCTACAGTGCCTAATGAGGATTAATGGTCCAACTTCAATCCCCCTAAAAAATATTTACACTGCATCCCTCCCACATACACCCAGTGGCTGAATCCAGGGTCTGAAATGATGCCTTTTATGTCCCTGTGACTCTCAGGAGAAACTCAAGCCCAGCCACGGGACAGGCTGACCAAGGCGTTGAGGGATCATAGAGCTGTCTGGATGTTCAGGAGCAGAAGCTGAAGATGCCCCTTCCCACGATGTCCATGTGCTAAAGCTGGTTACAAATGACAAAGGAAAGCACGGCAGCAGGGCTGGAGGAATCTGTCACAGCAAAACTGCTGCCCTGTGTCATTAAAGCCTCCCACAGGTGGGGATTGTTGGTGTCCTCAACTGCAGCCCCAGTGGAGCTCCAGGGAGCTCAGCCCAGCATGAGACTGATGCTGGTGAGCTCACGGGAACATAGGTTTTCCAGAGAGCTTTGTATGTCCCCCGGCACTTCAAACAGCAGAACAGTGTGTGGTGCTGCTTGATAACTGGTGACAAAGGGACAAAACGCCACGAGGGATTAACAGACAGAGGGGAGGCCAAGGAGAAGCCTTGGCCAGAGCAGTCAGGACACCGTTCCAATGTGGTCAGCTGGAGGAAGAGAAATTTAACCACGATATGGGGTCTATGGAAGAGGCAGGGCTGTGGAAAGCCCTGGCTTGAGTGATGGGAGCTTGTGCCCACTGAGAAGTGTTTTTGTAACAGAAAGGAAAACACACAGAACTAACATTTCTTCCCTTCTTTGGACGGTAGGAATGTTTTAATTGAGAAATTTGTTTTAATTACATTAGGTGATATCACAGTCTATTTTACAAGTTCAGGATAAGAGGATGTGTGGACCAGTTACACAGAAATCCAGCAAAAAGGATAAAAACCTACAACATGAGAAAAATGAAAAGGTTAACTTAATCCCAAAAGAAAAGCATTGAGAGTTTGGTGTGAGTGGAAATGGGAGATTATACCAGGGTCCAGAAAAGTAGAAAGGATGAGACTAACATAATTTACAGTATTGGTTCTGCATGACCATCGTTTGCCTGTGTTCAGAGACAGCCTCTCTTCCCCAGGGCATCTCTGAGCAGATGGCCCCGTCTCTGAGGGTTTGGTCTGGTCTTGTCAGAGGAGAAAGCAAAATAACTGATGGACAAAGGTCACAACCCACGTTGAGCTGGTCCCCAGGGTCACCGCCTACGGGAGTGTCTTCCACTGGATAGTCGGGGGGTTCTGCACCAAGAACTGCATGGAGGAAAACTAAAACAGCTCCAAAAAGCCCCATCTCAAACGTAGAAAAGTCTCACTCTGGAAGTGCTTACGAGAAGATCGTCATCATAGAATTTGGTTTCTATAATAACATTACCACTGCGGGAGGAAAGGAGGAGAAAGGAGAGGTGTTAGTAGGACACACGGATGGTGGACAACAACTGCTCCTCTCCACATTCCCACAAGCCTGGGCTCACACCTTACCCACCCCACAACAGCGCAGCGAGCACTATGTGGGGTGTTCCCTCCATCCATCCCTCCCTTGTCACCCCTCTCTGGGCACAGTACTGCTCAGGCTGCAGAGTGCTCAGACAGCAAACTTCTGCTCACTCCTATTGCTAAAAATAAACTAGCAGTCCCAGCACCTTCAGGCCCCTCTCTCCTGCAGGAATTGTGAAAACCAATGGGAATTCTTTTTTTATTCCTCATCTCTGTCCTCTAGTGCTGAGCAAGCTACATCACCCAATTTAACATGTCATTTCCCTCAAGAAGTGCTTAAATACAAACGTGCAAGCATATTTTATACAAACTGCAGTGGAAATGTGGATTTGGGTGTGACAGAAGCTCTGACTATTTAACTTGGTGACTTTGGAGATTTTGGTAGACAAAAGTAAGAACTTCTGAGACCATTACAACACCTGGACACCTGAGCAGTGTGATCTGACCACGTCTAAATAACATGGCTCTTGAACACCAAAGCAGCAGCTCCACCTGCACTGTGGCTCTTGGTGTAAACACTGGGAAAGCTGCACCTGGTGAGTGTAAGGGTTTTGCTGTGGTATGGATCATGCTGGAACTCAAATGTCAGGGAATGTTCCCAATCTGATACTCAGTCATCCTCGGAACTCTTGGTGCACTGCCTTGATTAGCACCAAGTATCACATCTCCATTGTCTCCTGCTATGGGAACACTGAGATAAACATGAGGGTCTTTGGGAATATCAGAAAGTGAGGGGCTCTCCAAGTCTTGGAAGCTAAAAAAGGTTGATTTCTTAGGGCAACAAATCTCCCTTCGGATTTCTTTGGGCTGGGGGTTCTAGTGAAAAGCCTCAAAAATTACTTTAGGACACCTCCATGAATAGAAGAGAGATCTTGGCTGCCCCCCTAACAAGTGGACATACTTCAAGGAAAGAATGGGACATGGGAAAATCCTCAAGGTCACTTGAGAACTGGATTCTCTTGATTCCCAGTCCTGAGGATGTCTTGATTTCCTGAGATGATCAAAACCAACTTGTCAGATGTCCTTGTTTCTTTACTCTGATTCCCAAATCTGGCTCCTCCTGTACTGGCTGACAGCCACCAGCTCTGGGAGCTGAGGTGTGCAGCACCTCCGAGGTTCTGAGCAGGCTGTGCCAGGAGCACTGTTGGAACACTGATGCTCCCCTGAGTCCACCCTCTCTGGAACGTGCTGGGAGTGGAAATCAGTGATGGTAGTTCCCATTCCGGTGCCTTCTCTATGCGACTGGCTTTCCTCCAGACAGGGAGCCAGAGGGAAAATGCTGGAGAGGGAGGTCTTCCAGAGGACACAGTGACCTTGCAGTGAGCCTGCTGCTCCCTGTCTGCCTCTTGTTGGCAGCGGGATTCCCAAACCCTTCTGTCTCTGCTGGCAGTGTGCTCCCTGTGTGCCTGCCAGCACCCACTAGCACTGCAGGGAGGGTGGTTACCCTTCCCAGGGGCCTCTCTCCAGGAGCCTTTTCCATCATTCCACCCAGGCTGGAGCCTTGCTGCCCACGCTCAGGGCAATGCCCAGCATGTGTTCCTGTGACACACCTGAGGGATCACTGACCTGCTCAGGAGTCCATGTGCAAACAGCAGCCAGGACAGACCTTCCTGAGGAAGGTGTGTGAATCTTACTACGGGTGACTGTAAAATGACTGTTTCCTACCTGTTAAGAGTGTTTTAGCCCCAGATACAAATCTGTGTGACTAAATGCATGGTGCATAAGCCAGTGTTAAAGACACAAAGCTCAGCAAAATGGTACAGTGATGAAACAAATACTAGAGGAGCTACTACAGGTGATATACTGCACAAACAAAACCATCTTGGACAAGAATCAGTGATCAATAGCTGACTTGAAAATGGCCCAGACATCTGCTGGGTTATTTTTAACCCTGGATGTAAGGGATATTAAGCTGTAAAACATTTTTAAATCCTTTCATGGTTCACCTTTCAAAAAAATTAAGCAACTCTAATAGAGGATCAGTTCCACTTCCTCCAAACCTTTACTGCTATATTAATGCAAATTGGACCTATGGGAAGGAAGGTAATAAGGCTGGCTTAGCCTCTTTTATCTCTCAACAACTAACAGTAGTGAGGTGATTCAGAGTTGGTAGCAGTTCCCACTGTGGCCCCCAAGGAAATGCCACACACTGCTTTTGCTTTGCCTGCTCTCAGATTCTGCAAGGCCAAGGCACTCACGTTAAAACGTTAGCTGGCATCATCTGTGATTCAGGTGCTGCCTCTATCAAGGACTGCCAAGTGTTTGTGGAGTTAGGAATCACAAAACCGAATTCAAAGAACCATTCTGCAAAGTAAAAAGAAGATCCAGAGGCATTTGAGAGATGATAAAATCCACAAATGGTCCTTTTGCTTTTCACCCAACAGGCTGGGGAACTCCCTAAACTGTCCTGCTGTGCTGCCAACATTTTACATTTAAATTACTTTGTACAGTTTAAGCTGCACTGAACCCTGCCCTCCTCTTAGAGCAGACACTCCCTTTCTAGAATAGCTGATGGTACTGATTAGGTCACACCACTTCCTTAGCATTCAGTGGAAATGTCATCACACCTAACCGGGAGCAGGGAAACCGCACTCCTCCCCTTGCAGACATCCCCCAGATCCAGTTGAGATTAAGAGTTCAGCTGGTTGCCCAGAAGACACAGAGCTCAGTGTTTTACCCGCCCCTCCTCCAGCCCAGATTAAGAGTGAGTGGGGTCAGATGTGGAGTCAGACAAGGAGTCACAGGCAAAAGGTGGTGGCACTGCTGGAGCCCAGGTAAACCAGAGGCTCCAGCCTGGCAGTGGCCAGCACTCTGAGGAAGAGGCAGGAATTCCAGTAATAGGGGACTCTGAAATAACCTGTTTCCTTGCCTTAGGCAGCCTGTGGTGGATTTATGCCCTCAAGCACGATTACCCAGTTTTTTTGCTTACATAACAAAGTGTTAACACACTTATGAAATGCAATCCCTAATACTGTGACCTAAGAAGATGAGTGCTTCAGTCTACTCTGAAAAATTAAAATCACCATGTCTAACCCATTTTAGTTTCTCTAATCTCCACCACACCAGGTCAGTCCCTGTGCTGCAGCACACAGAGCACATCCATACCTTCTAGACACTGCCCTTTGAAAAAAACTTTCTGTTCCAGTCGGAATTTTTCCATTTGTTCTGCTGAGGAAAAGTTTAACTCCCGAGACACTGCTTTGCATTTCAGGATTTTTTTAGGAACTCGAGCTGTGAAACAGATAAAGAAACGTTGTTTGGACACAATAAAACAAACCCAGTTGCTGCAGGTACTACAATTCTGTACTTTGAAATAATGATTAGTGCTAGTACAAGATCACAGCAGCAGGAGAAATGCAAACACAAAGGACTTTGTTTTTACATTTGCAAAAGTGAAATCCAAGATGCAAATAGGTTAAGTACCCTGCCCAGAGCCAGGAATTAAACTTGTGACAGAACCAGGGATACAACACGGATCTCTCAGTCTCCTAGTTCAGTTGTTCGTTAGTAAACCCCATAATTTTTCAAGTTGAAATATGAGATGCAACTTCAATTTTTACTTTAGGAAGTATGTGGAAGATCACAGGCAGCCAAAGGGCTGCTTAACCACACCAAGCCTGGGAGCCCTTCTCACTTCTCCTTCCCTTTCACACTGTGCATCCCCAGCGAACCACAAACGGGTGTTTCTCAGCCCAGCAGCACTTCCTGAGCCACTTCAGAGCTCTGGGAAGTTGTCCTGCAGAAGTGCACAAAATGCCTGTTCCTGACACAGGCTGTAAAGCTGGTACCACACTAGAGAGTTTAAGAGAGCAATTTGGCAATCCAGGTTTCTGGGCCCTTGCAGTGTGTGAGACACCAAGTGGCAAACTGTACCTCGTAGATATTTCACAAAATTACTTTCTTGTAGAGCTGCAGGACTAAGAGAAGGGACAGTTTGGGAGCACTAATTAATATGCTGAAAGGTCCTAATCAGGAGAATATGGTGGAGAATCAACATCGTAAAAACCTCCCAAGCCTGTCGTATTTCAGTGGTGTGATTGTGCAACATCCTTCCTGCATATTAGAGAATGTTTCATGTAAATTTATTAGAAATAAAGAGGGGAGGGGATACAGCTGGCATGTGCTTTATGAGCCAAACTGTTCCTAAATGGAAAGCATATCAAAACATCCATGAACAGAGGGCAGGATGGTGTTTAATAAAAGGAGGAGTCTACCAAACCCCAGGCAAATCCTCCTAACGTAGAGCAGTTTAATGGAGTAGGACCTTGATATGAAACCACTCTCCAGAGCTGGAGGGTTAGGGAATGTAAGGCAGCATCCTATCCCATGGAGAAGTACACAGCCCACAGCTGGTTGAAAAAGAAAAAAAAGATACAAGAGGAAATTAAAAGTGTAAGGGAAGAGTGTTAAATGTAAAAGCTCTCTAATTATTTTTAGGGTTCTTTTTTTCCAGCATAGAAATCTGCATGGCACCATCCTTTACTTACAAGTACAGACTACAGTCTGTTATGATAAATATCCTTTTGCAGTTAAGCGTAAAAGGGCTCGTTGAAACTATTCTGCAATTTAGTAATTACATTTCTTTCATCCCCAAGACAGATTGCTGAGTGTGTTTGCTTTAATATTGTAAAACTACAAAATAAAGGATTACTTTTAATACAAGTAGGACTGTGTAGTCTTTAAATATCTGATTTAAGAGATTTGAATTTATATTTATACCATCAAGCAGAAAATTTTAATTGAAATTATTTACTTAAAACTCATTTTACTTTTATTTCTCCTTTTTTTTAATTAAAAAGATAGAAAAGAAAGAAGTTTGATTCTCATCAGTTAGGTCCTTTTTAAGACGTGCTGGAACGCAGGTAAGCATAGACTTAATTCTAAATTTACTATTGCTTTTTGTTAACCTGAGGATATACCATACCTGCACATTTATTTTAGCACTTACACAGCTAACATACATTTATTTAGTCAGATGCTTTATGCTGACTAGATTAGAAAGGGATAAATGATACATTTCTTATTTACCAAGCAAGTCATTTTGGGTCCAACTGTATTTAGCTAGAAACTGAAATTCAATTAAAATATCCATATCATTATGTTTTCATATAGTTTAATAAAGCTGCCTTAAATACTGAGACATAAGAAAGCAAGTTATCTTAGCCAAACTGATTTTACATTTCAGACTCCAACTTTGCTTGAACAATGAAAGGACTATTTGTATTTCATGAATGAAAGCTGGCTGTGGTGACTGGGAACAATACGGGATTCTGTAAGTGCTACACCTCAGCAGCTCGCTCCAAGATTTGCCTGCATATTGGAAGAAACTAAACTTCACAGATTTGCATCTCCCAAATTGCCTCCCAGCTTTGAATGCCCCGTCACTGAACTGAGTTGACGGGAAAAGCTCCTGCTGTCAAAAGCTGGTTTAGATGATTAATTCCAGTTTCAGGTGCTCAGGCAGTGATTTTCACTACTTAAGGCAGTTTAATGTTAAGGCATCGGCAGCAATCCAATACCACATTAATATTGTTTTTGTTTCATCTAAGTGGTAATAGTAAGTTAAGGCAGTAATACAGTATCACGATTTGAAACTTAAGAGTTCATTTTATAAAGAAACCTGTACTTAAATCAAATAGAAGTCGTGCTTAAAAAGCAAATAGAAATTCTGTTTAAAGGAAATATATTTTATTCACTCTGCTATATATTTGGTTCCTTGTTTGCTATGTCTAGACTGTGATTTGCCCTGAATAGCCACAGAATATACACACACACACACAAGTACTATATAATGACTTTAAGACACATATGGCCTTCATTTTAAAACAATTATTCTGACTGCCCTCACTGCTTCTGTTGCAGGACTGTACCAGAACTGTATTTCCCCACACCTTCTTCTAACGCACAGTCAGATAATCCCCCTTTGTCGGATGCCTCTCCCCTTTCTCAGCCTACTTATTGAACATAACCTATCCACCTCAGCTTTCTTTTCTTGCTAAGCCATACAAGAATGGCTTCTTTCCTCTGTTCTCCAAAGGAAGACCATCCTCCTATCCATAATCTTTTCAGTGCCTTCTCTTAATAGCTCTCCTCTGCATCTGTTACAGTTTGCAGTCATCCATCTTCTAGATGGATGAGTGAACTGCACACCAGATAAGGTCTTAACAATTCCTTGTACAATGGGCATTAATCTCAGGCCAGAGTATGTTTTAATTAATTCCCCAGGCTCCTCTGATGGAGATGAGGGTTCCTTTTTAATATGTGAGGAAAATCCGAGACACAGTGAGGTGATTCGACTTGCCCAAAGATGACATCTGCCCTTCAGAGTAGGGGTATGTTTGCAACTCAGGTGACCCAGAAATGCAGCACCACCCAGCCCCAAAGTGCACAGTAAAGTCACACAGTACCTTCATGCTCCACTCCAGGTACAGACAGATCTTCTGTTCCTTGCCAGAGGATTTTCCCTGTTTCTGCATCCCGAAGGTTCATCCAATTTCTGATTGGGAAGCAAATAAGGAAAACAAGCCATCTACACCCCTAAATGCTGCGTGCAGTATTCTTTGCTAAGCTCTGAAATAGGCTACTCCAGCTGAGTTTCAGTCTCGTTTTCCAATTCTCAGGAGGCCAAGGAAAAGAGATGCTTTTTCCTAGAAAATGAATGAACAAACCAACCCCTGATCAGAATGAATTCAACAAGAGTTGTATAGCCACAGATTTAGTTTTCACTTCTTACTGAAGCTCGTTAATCTCATTTATCATTTTCCGTTGCTTCTAGAGGATAAAGGCAGTGCCACTGAGCAGCAGAGAAGCAAGAGCATTACTAACAATAACAGATAATTCTACACAAACAATTTTCATTCTCCAGCATTTGAAAAATGCTAGAAAAAGGAGTGCTTCCTATAAAACATTAGAAAAAGAGTAACATCCAATCGAGCTCGTTTTCTTAGCCTACGAAATATTAATATCACGGGTTATTCTACTGCTGTTGACCTTGTAACTGCCACTCATGGGAGTTCTTCAGCTGCTGAGTGCTAAATGGAGACAGATCTACTCTTTTCACTCTCAAGCAAGTGAGGCTGTGCCAGCTTTCAAAAATCCCAAATCAGTGGATTAGTCATTGAAGTTACAGGCAAGTAGGAAATACTCCTATTTCCGAAGGGACAATTAGGAAATACTCCTATTTCCGAAGGGACAATTAACAATGATCTTAAGCACACCCTTGTAAAGTCTTTCCCATAGGATAATTCAGACATCAACACCTCAGAGCAAGGAGCCTGCATGCCTGCCTGATGCCATCCTAAATAGGGACAGACCCATCCTTAAGCCTCTGGCTCTCCTGCTCCACAGCTCACCAGGGAGGCTCTGGGGATTCACCAGTGGAAACAGCAGAGACTGACCAGAGCAGGATCTGAGATGAGCCCACACAAACCAGTGCCTTTCCAGGAGTTCCCTTGGGCTGGTTTATGGCAGCACACCCCTCACACTCCATACTTCCTGGACCAACTGCTCAAGGAACTGACTGGGGAGGCAGAGAAACAGCAGAGGGACAATATGGACCTTGACATGGGTATAAATAGGAGCTGTCAGAAATTCGCATGTTGAACTCATCCTCTAACACACGCAGTTTCCAGGCAGACTCACACAAACTCGTCACACTGATCACATTTTTCCAGAGCTCTCGGGAAGAAACAGATGCTTTAGCAAATTCTGCATTACAGGGCAACATTTGTTTTAAAATTACGTGTGTGGAGGAAGGAAGGGAAAATGGCTGCTTCACACAGATGCGAGGATTCTTTCCCTTCCTGAGGGCTGGCCAGACTTTCCATGTCCCACTGAAAGGACAAGAGGGAATGTGTGCCCAGGGTCTGTTTACACAAAACTTAGCAACAACTTGGAGCATGGGAAGAGGGAGCATAGGGCAGCCTGCTCATGTCCTTCTAGGCCTGTTCTAAAACATGTAACACTTTTTCTGGGATTAAGGCAAAACTGAAAGGGGGAGAAGACAAAAAGCATCATCCTCCATATCCTGGCAGAAAGCTGGAAAGTGGAGCTCTCTCCCCAGCTAGCAACCCAAGGGAGATGGGGGTTGGTATGCAAGTCAGAGAGAGAAAATGAGTACCAGAGTGGCAAGAAGAAACTGCAGCAGGGCCGTGAACTTCACGTGGTGCTGGCTGGAAAACTAAAGTCCTCAGCCAACACAACTTGCAGGATGGAACTGCCCCAACCATAATTTAACATGTCCAAAAAAATCCACCATTTTTCCATACATCTTCCCATGGACAAACATTCAAAGTAGCCAGGGTGAAGCTATTTGCATAGAAAGCACTGTGCCATCTATCAAATGCCATGTATGAGGGGAAAATAACAAATGAGACAATCCAAGCATCTCACTGACAAACTCATTTATCTTCACGACACTCCATGATGCAAACACTCTTGACTATTAGCTGTACAGTAATTCAACAAAGTGGGCACTTGAGTATCAAAAACCTGCTACCTCTAAAAAATGATCCTCACAAGTATTTACTTGAATTTGTTCACTATCAGTACCAGTGGGAGTTACGAGCTCACAGGTTTGGCCATTGGCTGTATAGTGCCAAACTGGGCAGCAGACAAATTCCTCTGAGCTGGAGATGAAGCACTAACCAGAACAGCAAACCCAGCACTGCACAGGAACTGAGCCAGCCTCCCAATTGCTGTATCAATGCTCTAACAAATGGACTATGCCTTTTTCCTTGCCATGACTTGCCTTGCCTTCCTGTCCCTCTTATCAATTTTTGGAGCACTTTGAAATCACATTTACCATTTTCAAAAGTATTATATTAGGAGTGCCCTTGAGAGAGAAGTAACCTGACAGCTTAATTATTATCTTACTTGAAATACACAGTTATAAAGTGTAGTGACCTAGCACTTCTGGAGAGAGAAAACACTACTGCTGACTGTTGACTGCTGACCTCTGTCACTTCTCCCTGTCAGGATTTGACTCTCAATCCAGTCCAAGAAAAGTGATACAAGTTATGTTGCCATACTGAACAATGCTAGATATGTTAACATTTGAGGTGTTAAACTTCTATAAAGTGCTATCTGCCTTTATTTTGTATTGATGTTCCACTGTAAAAGTAAATCAGCCTGCCCCATGCTTTGTACTCTGTCAAATTAAAGATGAAGAGTAAATAAAAAGCTCAAGGCCATACCCTCCTGATGAGAGCCTGCCTTATGCATGCAGCAATGCATGCCACAGTTCCTAGAAAATATCTTGTATTTAAACAATCTGAATATTGCCAACCTGTGTAAATTCCACATCAAATGAACACAGGTTTAGTGTCAGCATAGCCAAAGGCTTTCTGGCCTTGCCAGGTCCATGTGCTGGTTCAGGACATGCTTTCCCAACTTCTGCAAATGAAAAAAATGAAATCAACCTGCTAATCACAGTGTACACACAAAATTAAAACATATGGACCCAGACATATTTTAAGGGATCAGAATACTCAAGCCAGTTAACAAGTTTTTTCCCAGTAACTGAGCTTTATTAAAAGGGAAGAACAAATCATTAGATGTTAAAAGCACACACGCACAATCTTCTTCTATTGGAAAAAAATCACTTCATGTACAAGAGGTTAATTCTTTTAAAAAAATCTGTGTTTAAAAAGACACAGGCATCTGAAAAAAATCCTAAGTCAAAACTGAGATAATTTATAAAACTTAACTGTAATGGGATCAAAAAGAGGCAGAACCCATCACAAGTGATTTCTTGACAAGGGAATACCTGACAAAGCAGCAGCTGTACTGCTTACCTAGTTAGTAGCTTATCACACTATTTCTGTCATCTTGGATAGAAAGGCTGGTACTAGGACATACCCCTGAGTGAGGAAAACGGAGATCTTGAACCAAACCCACACACACTGTTATCTTCTAATGTGTTTAATTGGTTTAAGATTCTTCCACCTCAGCATGAGAGATATTGTTACTAAAAATAAAGAGTGCTCCGTTCCTGAGCAGCAGTGGAGGTCTGCAGGCAGGATGAAGAGGGCATTTTAAACATTGTTGAAAAGGAGAAAGTAAATTAATATTGATTTAATACAATTACTCTTTTTGAAGAGGCTCATGTCAAGCCACCTGGCAGGCATAGCTAAGAAGAGCAAGTCGAAAGCCAGGCAGTTACAGCTTTGTTAGTACATGTGGGGGGAAAAAGGAAGGACAATAGTGTATTTCTAATTCAGTTTACCACTCTCAGTCACAAGAACATTCTTACACTATTAAATTTTCATTCACCTGGATTTTGGTTGGTTTTGGTGGTTATTTTGGAAACAATGTCTGATTTAAGACTCAAGAGATCAAATACTCTTCAATCCCGAAGGCAAGAAAGGATTAGGTAGGACAGCAGAAGGAAGGGTGTTCTGTTGATCTATTTATATTCCACCACCTATTGGGTCAGCAAAGTCTTACATAAAAGCTTTGTAGTAGCTGGAATTCGACTTGCTTTATATACATCACATGAATTAGCTTCCTCACAGACCTACTTTGCTTAGCCTGATGAAGGGAAATGGTTTGTGCATTTCTCAATACAAATTTTGCTGTCTTGAATACCTCTGATGTCAGAACAGAAATTCTTTCTTTTTTGTATCTGTCACAGAGATCACTTTGTTCAAACAAATCAAAACGTACGTCCTTATCTTTCAGTGCTTTAGCATTGCAAAAGATTCCCTTGTATTACCACACTTGTAATTAAGAATAACCTTGAAGGAAGAAAGAGTACAAACAAAATTAATCATTCAAGTAGTATAGAGTTAAAAGAAGTTTTGCCTCAATATCCCTGACTGTTACTTACATGCTGTAATGTTTAACACTTCTTGAATATCTCAGGCTGCAGCAAATGGTGTCATTTCTTTTGTTAAAATGATCCATTTTTCATATTATTCCTTGCTGTCTACACCACTGTAAAACCTTAGGAACTGCTGCACTCTTATCCTTCATAATAAAAGCAAGCCTAACGTTCATAACCCCTCCCAGAAAGAAGGTCTTTCATAATTTTCGCCAGCTTTCTTTTTTTTTTCCCACATGAAATGCAACATTAAGCGACTTGTCCTATGGGACAAACGACAGAGAGAAGGTGGAGCTGAAAGCCCTGAACAACTCCAACTTACATCTCTGTTGTAGACCCAAAAAAGCCTCTGATCTGGACTGACTAACTTTCACTCCTGATTTTACATGGCTATTCATGAAAAGCAGACACAACCAGGTGGTCATGACATGGGTGAGCAGGTAAGTAAAGAGCAACCTTCAGGGGTCATATTTCTATCAGACATATTTTCCCAAAAGAATATTTGCATCTCAGTTGTTTAAATCCAGTCTGAGTAATAAGGACCAATATAAATTACCCCAAATAACTACCAAACTAGGATTATTAAGTAGACCACCCAAATGGCCTTATGCTTCTCCTCCACTCATGCCATTCATCCTCTAATCTTTCCAGTCTCTAATCTCACTTTTTATTACAACTCCCAAATTCCTCTTCCACAGAACTCCTAATTGTGTGCTTGAATTTAAGCATATGCACAGACATTTTGCTCAATTAGTCTCTTGAATTCACTCTGTTCACACTCAAGAGAAATGCTGCTGTTTGGTGTTTCAGCCACAAGTACACATGCTGGCAGTGTGTTAAGAGAAAAGGAGACTGTCCTCCCAGCCTAGGGATGAAATTCAGCGCAAAATCCTATCTACTGAATGAACATCCATCCATTCTGTGTAGTAACAAAAATACCAAAGCAAACACTCCAACTGGAAGCTATTCCTCAAACATTACTGGAGCCTTTGGGTATAGCACTGTCAACTTCTCCTGCTTTCAGACAGCAGCACACTCTCTTGAGTTCCGGATTAGACAGAAAGCATGCTATGACAGCTCTTAAAAAAGTAGGACTTTTAAAAAACTCCTCTATTATAAACCACCTTTCCTGGAGTGATGCACAAGATATGGGTTACTGTGCTTCTCCAAATGATGGGAGGTGCTGGGGACTGGAAAGGTGCTCTTTTAAATCCTCAAATGGAAGGAAGCCAGTTATCCCTTCAAAGCACTCCTGACACTCCTGTACTCGCTGTAAAAGAGCCTGCTTTTAAAGTCTCCTGCACAGAACAAATTGCTGTGCAACAGAAGCCAGGGAGATCCACAGATTAATGCAAACCACATGACAAAATGCAGAAAAAATCCTCAGCAACCAACAGTCATTTCACAGCAAATTATGTAATCGAAGGATATATTTAACAGCTACAGCATCACAGCAAAAAGATCAACACAATATCATACACTTGTATAATTTTTACTTCCCTTTATACTTTCTGCCTTACACCTCTGTGTGCAGATGTGTCTACACAGATCTGGTATCACCACAACACATTTCCATCTAACACCCATCAGACAGTCCTGGATAAGGCTGCTCTTGGCCCGTATTTGGAAAAAGAGTCACACAAGTTACTGCATATCATGTCAATCTTACCTTAACTGTAATAGAAAATGATGCTATTCACTATGCCCATCAAAATGAACAGTTAACATGCTACTCTATAGCATCCTGGTGACATCAGGTAGCAAAATAAGACAGAGTTTGCTTTAAGTTAGTTTATATTTAATTTTCGCTGTTGTCAGTTAACTGTCTGTAAATATTCAGAGACAAATACCTCAAAATCTTACATATTTAAACCAGAATTGGTGACAGCTACAGCAGTCTTAACAAAAACAGATACTTTGTAAAAATCAATAAAGATGGAGATCTCCTAGACTCTGGAAGAAGTGTCTTGCCTGGGCAGGCAAGGGTGGGAGAATGTGTTTTGCAATATTGTAAAGGCTTCCATTTCACCAACTTCTCCTCTCTTCCTCCAACAAAAGGAGCAAGAAACAAATGGATCTACATTTTGAAGGAAGGAGCTACAGTCCTAATGTCTGTAACTGTGGATGAAGCCAAGGGTCATCAGGAGGGGAAAATGTTAAAAAAGAATAAATTACAGTGGTTTGCAAACAGCTGAACAAGGGATGTAGACATTACTGCTTCAAGGCTTATATCTCTGTCCAGAGGAGTCTAGTGTTGTAAAAGCCTAACTCTTAGGAATTCCAGCAATTTTTGTCACTGCTGAGTATTAGGAACCAATTTAGGCATTTGCAAGTAACCTTTGATTTCTTCAGACAAAAGCAACATGTGACACTCCTGAACAGCTCCTGCCTGCAGCTGATGAGGAAACTGCCCCGTTACCCTGACATCCAGCAAAGGCCACAGGACAGGGCTTCCAGAGCACGTGCCAGGCACTTCTCTGGGAACTAAGCTCAACCCAAAAAGACTAACCACTTCTAAGCTCTGAAAAAAACCCCAAAACCCTAAGATGTGAGATCCCTAACAACAAAATTTAAAGTAAATCCCCAAAATGCACTGGTGGTACAATGAACACAACGTTGTTTAAAGCGAGAATAAGCTCCAAATCAAATCCACACACAAATCACCGGCTTAGGGGATGGGCTCCTGTCAGGGGGAGCAAACTGCCTTCTGTGCCTGATCTGCGGAAGTGCTTTGTTTGCTACCATTAGAAATGTGCTTTGTTTCCCCTAGAAATAAATGTTAAAATGGTTCCCAGAACCACATAACAGTGCCAAATAAAAGCAAGCTGAAGCGGTTTTATGCTACTTGCTGCCTGTGTTTTTTAGGCTTTTCTTTGGTTTCTCTGAATAGCCTTGACAGAATTCCTTTATACCAATGCCTTAGCAGGAAAAACAACATAAGATCAAATCTGGAGATTGGTTTACAACCTAGGTAGTAAAACAATCAATAACTTAGAAAAACTCATCACTGCTTGCAGGACCATCTCAGAACCGTGAACTGCACAGAGAAAATTATATTCTCTTTTCCAGTGCAATAACAGCCAACTCCTCCCTGTCTCCCCGGTATTTTTAAATGGATCTCAAAAATTAGCACGTTAGAAAAGCCTGAGCTCGTGCTAAGAGCCCTTTGAATATTAACATAATTAATGTCATCAGTAATACCCTGAGTTTGCAGTAACAGCAGGTGAATCAATAGGAATGATGTATTCATCCAGCAAAAGAATGTGACCTTTAAAATCCATAGGGCTTTATCAAGACGCAATTTTAAAGTGGGTTGCTTGTAGCTCAGTGGAAAGAACAAAACTAAATGTAACTAAGGAGAAAGCTAATAGACACAGCACATATACAAGGGAAACTGAAAATACCACTGAAATATAATCCACTGGAACCTCCTTATAGAAGATGCCTGATCTGTGTCAAAAGGTGAGACAGGTTACAGGACAGCTTGAGGAGCCACATCCAGAATGCTTAAAATTAAGATAGATTCTTTAAACCCCAAAACAATTCGTAATAAGTTTGTCCACTTTTTAATTTTAGCCCATCAATGTTCCCCTCTGCAAGTGAAGGCTGAAAGTGATTCAGCGATTGAAACGACTTAATTTTGTCTTAACTACTTCAGAACATTCAATCATTTCATCACAGATGAACTATTATGGTAAAATTTCAAGGTTCTCAGCCAAAAAGTGAACTAGAGGGATTCTCATGGAAATTATCTAGGGGTTCTGGTGAATAACTTCATTTTCATACATAAGGTTGCAACCAGAAGCCCTCAGAGGAATTTACCTCCCTGTAAATAGTTATGGGCTATTGTTCTTTAGAGTTGAAATGCAGGATGTCACGACAGTCATGCCACAAAATTAGTTTTAATGGAATGAGGTATTTTAAACCTTGATATGCCTCTTTATTTTATACAATTATTCAGCTGTTTTAAAATATGCATTGCATTGGCTTGCTTATAAAAGAAAGCTTGGCTTGATCTCATGTCATTTTTGCAACACTGGAGGATTGGATTTTTTTTCTACATGTCTAAAAGGATCCTCACACTTCCCCATACTGACAGGGCACAGACCTGAGCAGAGGAACAAAGACTTCTTTGATCAAATTTTTAAATGGGATAAACATGGCTGCTTGGCTGGCATTTTCATATAGTTTCACTTGAATGACCTGTAGCCTTGTGTGAAAAGTGGAGAAAAAGCAAACCTGAAAGGCTCTAAAGAGGCAGTTTTATCAGCACTGCTTGGGGCCAGTCGATGCCTTTGTTCCTCAAAGGCCTCTGCAATAATTTCTCTATTGAGCAAAGTGATGTTTATTGAGAATGGCAACGCTGAGCATCAGCAGGTCCCCCCGCTGTTCTGTTTCTCCACCCTCTGAACTCCAAGCAATATTTCGGGCTGAAAGTGTCCCCCTGGTAAAATAAGCAACTGACAACACAAAAAGCCTCAATGACTTCCAACTGCCAATGCTTATCTTGTGACTATGTGCTTTTTTCCCCATTAATGTTTAATTTCTTTTTTCTCCACTTCAGGTCTCTCCTCACAGAGCTCTCTAGCACACCAGCCTACTGAGCTCCAAAGACTACTTCTGACAATCCACTGATTTATCAGTTCCATGTATTTTAGAATAATACGTAATTTACTAGAAGTATTATTATATCATGTACTTCTAAGCACAGATCTGCAGATGGGAAGTTGATGAGAGATTTGGCTTTTGCAGTAACTGTGCTACCAGTCTGCACAGCTTCACACAGCCACTGTCATCTGCCTTGGGTACCCCAGACAGGAGGCAAACCCCATCAACTAACTAGAGACAGGATGTGCCACTGAATCAGCAATACACACTACAGCTCTGTGATTAATAGCTTAAACCATTCCTTTATTAATAACTCAAACCAAATTAGCATTACACTGTACTTCAAAAACTTCAAATCGTGTTCTCAAAGTAGCTTTTTAATAACTGCCCATTGTAGAATCTGAGAAATAAGCATGAAGACCTGCCCACAGCCACACAGTGAATCAGTAAAAGAAAAGGAAAGACATCTCAGGAGGTATCTGGCTTCAAGACTTGTGCTTCAACAGACAATACTGTCTCTCCCTTTAAGCAGCCAGGAACTGTGCTCCCTGGCTGATGGAAACTCTTACTGTATCTTGGAGTGACTGCAGGAGCACAGATTGCTGCAATCATGCCGTGGGGTGGGTGCCAGTGGTTCCCTTCACTCCGTGTTTCTCTTGCTTTTGGTGGTTTCTCAGTCATCCTGTCTCAAAAGGAGGGTGATTCTGAATCACTGCCAAGCATTACTAATGGAAGTGGGGAGCTGGAAGGAAATAAGGAGGACTGCTTGCAGAATTAGAAGGACTTTTTAGTGCCTAAAATGATGCTTTAAAGCAGGACAGCAAAATGGCTCTGACAACAGAAGCAAAATGGTTCTAAGCTAGAAAAATGTTTAAACCTCTGAAACTTATCAATAATATTCTTGTTCTTTAAGACAACTTAAAAACATCAAAAATACAAAATAGGAAAGTCATGGGGGAAAATACCAGATTTGTTCCTGTCTTGGTTCATACTAATTCCACCAGAGTTCCTGTGACAATGCCTAATTCCCTTTTCCTTTTCAAGTCTGGACGCTCAAATATATTTTGAGCTTTAAGTGCTTCAATCAAGTCCGTGTATGGGTCACACTTAATATCACAGGTTGTTTCCTCACCCATTTAAAGCAAGTAGCCACCTAAGTTAAAAAATCTCCACCACTTTAAAAATTAGCGATGCCCCTGACACAAGGTTTCTAACATCCTCTAACATGCACGGTTTCCTTCCACAGCATTCCACTGGGTGTGGAGGTGAGCCCAGTGAATGAGTGCAAACACAGAACACATTTCATGTATTCAAACTGTCCTCAGAATCGCCAGCTCTGGGAACTGCAGCAATAATTTTGCAAAAGGCAGTCAGCAGTAAATCTGAAAGGACAAAGTCTTGGGACAAATGCTGTGGCTGTTCGCTGCTGGCAGGGACAGGCAGGCTCCGTTTGTACAAAGGGACCATCCATTTTGCACTGAATGACATTCAGAGATGACTGTCTAAAGGACTCTTAAGAGATGAACCAATATGAACATATTTTGCTGAAGTAAGTCCAAACAGTCTGGTACCACCTCACTCCGTCAGCCCCCTCAGAGCCAGATTCCTTGAACACAGGGTGTCAGGGGTCAAGTCATGAAATTGCCAAGTCTTGAAGGTGTTTGGTTAAAACACTTAAAAGTAAACTCTCTGTGCTAGGCAGAGTTGTGCTTCCAAACTGAATGTCACCAGACCAGCTCTATTACAAGAGTCCACAAATGGACTCCTAACACCGAGATATTCCCTTACACTGTATTGTAATGAACTATACTTTGGGATTAGTTGTTTCCATATCCATTGTAGCTTCCCAGAGTGGGACTGGAAGCAGGCAGTCACTGTGTGGAAATGCCCACCCTGTTGCATCTTGCCTTGTTTCCCTTTTTTTATTACATTCTTTCAGAATCTTTTGGGATCAGAGCAGGACAAAGTCTATCCACAGTCCTGAAATAAAAAACTTCTAGAAAAAACCCCAGTAAGTTCCAGCAATAAGATTTTCCAGTAGTTCCAGCTTGACCAGGTCCAGCTGAGAATGGGCAAGGACTCATTTTTCACTTAATTCTTTTTATGCAATCTCTTATCACAGACAATTTAACATTTCAGTGGCAAATCTTTCAAATCTTAGACATCTACCTATAGTAGTTGAACTCCTAAACATCAGGCTGCCATCCTTCCCTTCACAAAATGCCGTGCAGAAACATGTATTTGTTTTGTTGGATCTCCTCTGTGTGTGAAGGGTGTCTGAACATCTGACAGCCCTATTGCTCCACACAGGTTAAAGAGCAGACCTGTCAGCAGTGACACTGGCTGTACCCCTGGCACCTGGAAAGACAGAATCAGCCTGGATGGGTCTGGCAGCCCCTGCCCAGATCAACTCCAATGCACAGGCCAGGAACACTGGGTAAGGACAACGAGATGCGCCTGCAGACAGCCAGCCCAGAAGTGCTCAAGCTCCCTACTGAACATCAGCAGTGAAGTTCCGAGCCTCTTCACTCTCTGGGAGCCATTGCCCTTATCTGCTTCCTCCACCAGAGGAACCACTTGTAAAAAATACTGGCTACTAAGTCACAAAGAGGTAAAACATTTCAGAAAAGGATGCAAATAGAAGAGCCTCAAATGAGCTGACACAATACTTTGTAAAATGGGAACCCAATCTTACTTAGGAGAAACAAATCTATGGGGAAGGCAGTTCGTGTGGAGTGCATTTTAGTTCAACCAAGATGAGCTGCTTGGTTTTCTAACACTTGTTCTATTTATTCCTCTACTCCAATCTTCTCAGTGTGACGTCTTTAACGAGGAGATCACAACATCCTCTATACTGGCCAGGGAGATTAAGCAACACACAGACACACACGCACAGCTAGAAAGCAAGAGTCTTTGAGATTTAACTCAAAATCTGTGCTGGTTTGCCATAAAGATTTGACATTTAAATGACTGAATAATGTTAATCTTCCACTAATATTAGACTGCTGTTATGAGCAGGTATTACAGGATAAACCCAAGCCATTTCCTTTTGAAAATATATTTCCTTATCGCTATATAAAAGATGTCTGCTGATTTTCCCCAGGGGGTTTTCTGTTCCTGGGAGATATGAATTAAATGGTGGACTTGCCCATGCCTAGGTGGCACTTAGACCACAAGCTAGGGACCAAGGGGTTTGTTTTTCATTTTCATAAAGCTCGATAAATACACTATTCGCTACCAGAATATCAGCTGATATACATTGAGAGGAAAGTCCATCTATTTTTGAAATTAGCAGCACCAGACTCCTTAGTGTTTCTTTACAAGGTTCATTGGAATAACAAGGATCCCAAGAACACAACAGAGATAATTAACCTCTCATTTCTATGTGCACATTCATAAGAGACTGCTTTAGGATAAGAAGCAGGAAGAGAGAAAAGAAGATCAGTTGAAACAAAAAGAGAAAATTTATCTCTTGTCAGTAGTCTGGCCACACTACAAAAAAAAGTACAATCAGCAGCAATTTTTTTTTTAATAGAAAAACTAACCAACAATCTTAGCTAGAAGTGCATTGTTGAATGCTCAGATTTGTGACATTTCAATGACTCTGCTTTAATTGCTTATTTTCTATCTCTTTCTATTGTAAGACAAACAAAGATGCCATTGAGGATGCATCTCCCCTGATAAGGCAATCAGAATATGAGACTGCAATTACCGTAATATTTTGCATAAAGGATTCCCTTATTAATCCAAAAGAGCTCTGTTTCAAAACCCACTATTTTACTATGCTTCCATTCTCAATAGTGCAAAAATTCTTCTGGATTCTTTGTGCCTGAATTCCAACCAAATCCACTGGGCTTCCTCTCTGTAGAGAACCTTTATTTGTTCCATTTCCAAGGATAAAAAAGGCACAGTACAGTGGCATCACTGGATGTCCAGCATTTCGACAATATCTGGTTCTTCATACTACCATTCCTTTGGACTGCTGCCCATGCCAAAGATCAGGACCACACAGTTCCCATATACAGGACATCTCTGTTTGTAAAGCCTTCTGTCAATCACTCCTGTACTGCCATAAATTAACATTAATTAGGTGATTAGAGTGTTAGCAGGGAACAGTCCTGCCAGCTTGGTTACCTCTCTCAGGTGGATACTGTTTACTCAAAAATTTCATTGTAATCTCTGTTGGTAAAAAATATTCCGCAAAAAACAAATATATAATCCATCTTTTAGTGGAATCCTTCTTCTCAGGCCTCATTAAACAACAAAACCCAAACAAAAAAAAATCCCAAACTTTGTGTTTGACACGACAAGCTGAAAATGTAGAGCCATATTGGCAAGGACTGTGACACAGGTCCTTGAACATCAAATCAAGCAACTGGGAGGGACTGTCACTTTCTAAAATCTTCTACAGCAGAAAGACTGGCCAGGGCAAAGTTGAGGAGTACCTATTTTGCACATTTGAAAGACTTCTTACTTCTGGAAGAAGCTACAAGCAGTGTACTGGAGAGATTCTGTTCTGAGCTGTCCCTTAAAACACCCCTGCCATGCACAGGAGGGCAGATACCCTTAACTCTCAATATACAAGCTACTGCAGCTACCACAAAAGTCTTGAAGAGCCTTAATTTTAAGGAACTCTTGAGTGGTAGTTTGTTGTTCTCCAGTAATCTCACATAATTGGTGAATGTTTGGTACATGAAAGTAGGCATCTTTCACACGAAGAGCTGTTCACCCGCCTCTTTTACAGGAGCGACAGATAAGCTGTCCCCAGAGAGAAAGTCCTGCCCTCGACTTTTTATGTTTCTGCTAAAGTTGCTTTCGTTTTGCTTTTGCTTTTGTCTCTTGCTCTTCCAGGGAATCGAGAAAGCGCAGAAATAAAACTGTGTTCAAGAGCATACTTCAACTTGCGCTGCTGAGAACAGAAACTAGGTCAGGGGAGATTTCAGTGGTACTGTCAAGTGAGGCTTCCACCTGTACAGAACAGAGTAAAAAAATCACTATTGAAAACAGACTGTTTGCAAAAACTTCTGCAGAAAATCTGTAGCTCAGTCTTCAGATAGACATGTCTTGATTTCAGAGAGGTCTGTAAAGAGGAAGAATTCATTTGTGCAAAGGACTTCAGGGACTCAGGGATTTTTATTTAGCCATGGAAACCTGAGGCTGTCTGCTGGCCCTCCAAATCCCCATCAGATCAATAAAGCCTGCAGTAATTACGTCTGATCGCTCCCGCCTTCCAGGAAATGAGCTTGTGAGTTTTATTCTAATTGTTAATAGGCAGGTGTTTGTACCACCAAAATCAACTGTAACGGGAGCACTTAAAAGATTCTTGCTGGCAGTCTCAAGAGGAGGTACAAACAAAAGGTCAAGCACTGGATTTCTCTGCAGTCACACACTGATTTTGTCTAAAAACCCCTCATCAACACAATGCTAACTTTTAAACAGTACCTTTCTGTGGCAGTTGAATTAACTAGGAGTTTGTCAGTGCCTAGGAGTCAATCCAGATTAATGCAGAGAGTGAATTTAGAGTTGAGCTAACTATTCCTTATTTAACCTTTGCCTGAATGTTCTTACTCTGCATCAGATAGTCCAGTTCCGAAGGTTTGAAGTAACTTGGAACTGGACACACTCGTCCAGGGATAATGGTATGCACAGTGGGGAAATCAAGCAGAAATAGTTAAACTGGAGTAAATTTTAAGCATATGAACCATGTGGTTTTATCTGGACTAGAGCTTTTTGCAACAACGCAGCCACCTCTTCTACGACACTGGGGAAGAAAAGTACAGCCCGTGCTTTATCTCAGGGCAGTACATTTACACTGTGTAGCTACATCTGTTCAAAAATTCCTGGCACCAACAAGCTCCATACTGACCAAGCCAGCTGGCATCAAGATGGTGTCTATTCCCTCAGGGTGGGATTACAGCTCCATGTGCTATGCAGAAAAATAGGCCAGACAACTGAACTTCCTTTTCCAGGTGGGCTCATATGCCCTCTCTCACAAGTAATGCTAAAAAAAGACAAAAATGAATGAAATCCTGAGAAGATCCTCTCTATGTAGCTTTGAAAGCAAATGCTACTTGTAGCCTTCGGGGAACAAGTGCTACTGGTGCAGTAGGTCTGTTAATTAGTCTGTAAGGATTTGTGTTTATGACAAGAGTGAAAACTAACTTTTGCAGCAGAGGAAACACTGGCTGAACACAGACCTGCTGCTTTGTTCAGTCTCACAGCTGTGCTCAGCGGACCTGCTCCGGCAGGGATGTGACACTGGAGCTGGGAAAGCAGAAGTCACTCTGTTCTACTAAAGGTGGTTCACCCAAAGCACTTGATGCCTTGTTTGAACCTCTGCACCTTTAACCACCCCACAGTATCTCACACAGAGCACATCCCCTGCTGTTTCAAACCAAAGTTGTTCTGTAACCTGGGACACATCAACAGATCAATGGAAGTTCTCTGGGAAAGCAATTCAGAATCCTTGAAATTAATTAACAGAACCGCAAGGGGATTTAATCTTATTGAGATTTTATATAAAACACCATTTAGCCCTGGCACTCACACTCTACACCTAATAAGCAAAATAAAAATTCAAATCAGCCAGAGAAACAGCTACAACAAGCACTTTTATGAAGTCCACAATGACAAACGCCAATCTCCTATTTGCTGACATGGCACAGCAGGGGAACAAGCCACTGTTTTCCTGGCATTAACTTAAACGGTTCCTTGGATGCACAATCCCTGTGGATTGTAATGGCCCGAATTTCACTGGAGCTACAAATTTTTAACTTGGGCTGGGTGTGCATGAGAAGTGGGTATTCTTAATCCTTGCAAACTGTACAACCCTCACAGCCAGGGGCTCCTTGATTAAACCAGAAGAGCATCCTCAATGCAAGTTATTTTTCCAGGTACCAGCTGGCAAAAAATGACTATGAACACCCTCAATGCCAAGCTGAGGGAGTCAGTAAGGGTGTGAATACTCAGGTGGATATCCGTGGTCCTCTACACTCACACGACAAGTCCACAGTGAGAATCAGATGAAGTTATCAAAGGGATAAGAGGAGAAAAAGTGATGGATCTGAGACATTGAAGTAGTTATATCTCTGGAGTACTATGCAGGCAGGACCACATGCTGCAATACATATCAAACAATTTTTGGCTTTCCACTTAAAACTGACAGGACTAAGATTATTCAAGGAAAACAAGTTCATCATCTTGTCTCTTCCAAGGGAGGGAGGAAAATGTAGAGAATACAGACCAAGTAGAGAATCAAAACAAAATGAAAATACAGTCAGGAGGGAATGATTGGCAGTTGCACGAGGAAACTAATCTTGTAAATGGACCAGAGGCTGCTGAAAGCAGAGGCAAAGAGGAGGAATAAAGGGGGATTTATGCAGATTGAAGCAGAACTCTCAAAAAACAAGGACTCCATATCAGAATTACTGTGCTTTTTTAGGAACCTCCTCAAATATGAGAAGTGCTTCAATCTGCAGTGTGGATTAGGGATTTGACAATTTAACCATCCCAACATTTTACAGTGTTCAACAGTATGGCAGTTTGAAAAGAGAGTGAGTTTTTTGGAAATGTTCTACAGCAAAACACGGAAAGTACAAGGAAACAATTCAGTTTCAAACTAGTTGAGAACAGGTAAAATACCATTATTTTGTTCTGAATGCTGTACTTTAATCAAGCTCTACAGGTTTACTAATGTGAAATATATTGATGTGAAACTGAGCATGTGACTGTGATCACCATGACCTCTTGAAGATGGAGGGTCTGAGCCCAAACCAGCATCTCTCTGCTTTAGCATGCACTAGAATTCAGATGAAAAACACTATTGTGGGGACACAGCAACGAAAACTCCACTGAAATGCCAAAAACCCCAATGACCTCTAGTCCTCTGCACTGCTTCCAAGCAGCTCTTTTAACTTTCACTGTCAATAAAATCTACGGTTCTGTTTATACTAAGTTTTAAATTTTATTACTTTAACAAGCTTGTAGCTGTTAAATTTTCAGAGTATGTTAAAATGGATTTTTATAATTTTAAGCAAAAGCTATTAATACATTTTTCAGCTGAAGCAATGGAGTATCTTATTTCTGCTGTGAAAAAGAACAGCATGTATAAACACAATTGCTGTAGTTCATAAGTTGATTCTTTCAATATAGGTATTAATAATAAGAAAACAATAAAAAATTAGTTATTGAAAAGATAGACTTACACACAGCTGATAGAAACTCCATAAAATATCATTTTGGCGTTTCAAAGTGTGAACTTTATAAGCATTTATGTTAAGGTGAATGCTGAGGTGGAGAAGTTATACACAAAAAGCTCAAAAGTGCCATAATCAGCATTATCTGCACCCTCTACAGGTGTACCTACATTAAAATACAGTATTTTTTAATCTGAATTTGCACCTTTCCAAACATTCCATTGCCTCACTCACTGCATTTACTATTTCAGAACTGGCAACACTAGGACTTGTGCAGACAACGTCATTAAGCAGAAAAACAAGAACTACTGTTTTATCAGTGCAAACAAATGCAAGAGATCCCGTGAACTGTGAAAGATTTTCAGCTGGCCACTGGCAGGGCCGTATCTAAATGAGAGAGGACCTTAACAAGGGCAGTATGGCTGGAGGCCTTACAGGAGTAGAGGTCTGTTCTGCCTGGTTAATGCCTCACCTCTGATTTGCACAGATGGGGAGAAGGTGGTTGTGGAGGGATTGCCAGTGGTGAGAGGGAGCTTTGCTCTTCCTCTCTGAGAAACAGACCTTGAAGAGGTAACTGTTTTTGGGCAATTCTTTGCTTTTATTTTGCAAGTGGTACTTCGGTTCAGGCAACTTTAAAATACATCTATAGGTTTGTGGGGGTATTTTTGTTTTGTTTAAAATTCAAGGGAACTTATTCCAGTGGCAGAATCGAAGATGCTCGGAGAACCAGGGAAGCAGTTCTCCCTTCTATGAAAAAAAAGCTTAAGGTCAGTGTGGTAGTACTATAATGCAGTTCCCTTTGAAGGAATTACAGGGGGAAGTGCATAAAATAATTCCTTTCTAGAGCTGCTTAAATACTGCTTTTTATGGCAACAGTGTAACTGTAATGATTCCTTGTGGATTAATGAGGGTGCCATAAATGAACAGCCCAAACTGGACTGGGAAACTCACTGGCTTCTCTGTCTCTTTCTGGAAGGAGTATTTAAAAAGTAACACGTGTTGGCTCTCCAAGGCTGCACAGGCTTTTTAGGCAGTGATTTCCTATGTCTGGTTCATCGAGAGCTGCAGGAGAATAGATCTCTAATGGTCCTTGCTGTATGGTCTCAGACCCTGTTTGTGACTTTGCCTGGTGACTGGGCAGTAACTTGTCACAAAAGCTAGACTGTAAATCTGAAAATGAGGTAACTGGGGCTGGTAACCTGTGCCCTGCACAGCTGATGTGACAGGAGCCTGCATCAAGAAGAATGTAACAGCAGATATTTTTTGGATGTCCTCTTTGCTCAGAAGCAACATACCACTTCCTGGACTGAGATTTTTTTTAAAATGTCACTTAAAGGCTAATAAGGTTCAAGCAAAATAACAAACAGAAGGACTTTTCACCTCTTTATTTCAGCTTCTGGGAAAGGAACTAACTTTGCTAGAGGACAGTGAAGTCTTAAGTTGGCCTGTGATTGACAGGCACGTTGTAATGCACTGGTGTCTACCCTACAAACTTCAACTGGAAGTTAAATAATTAAAGTACCTTCAGAAGATCCTCCCTATTAAAGGCTGGCAGGTATTTCTTGGTGTCCCATTTCCAGATGGGTTGGTTTATTCCACCCCATGGAGGTACATTAATGGGGACAATGGTTGTTCTTCCAGAAACCTCTCTCTCTGCAAAACTCTTCCTTGAAGAGCAGTTGAGGGTGTTGCACAACTCCCTTTAAGCACAGTTAGCAACAGTCCCTGCCAACATATGAATGAAAACGGGATCCCCCTTAGAGGAGGTTTCTTTAAGCATTTCCCCATACACAGAATTTTTATTTAAAGCAATGCAAATAGCCAGTTTTTCCACTGACTCCCAAAACAGAATTTCCTTTGACTTTCAAAGCCAAAGTGACTTGACATTAACTCTCTGCTTCCTAGGCAGGCTGTCCCTGATCAGCAATTTCTGACACTTAAAACATCAGATGATTTCTTGGTTCCAGGCACGTGTAACCTTCCTTTTGAAAAGGCTTGATTCAAGTCATCTGAAGGGAGGAGGAAAGAGGCTTGCAGGCAATCTGTTTAGGTGGGGTGTACAGTCATTGGTGAGGGAAGTGTATGATCCTCCCCATTTTCTGGACAAATAGGAAAAGACGGATGTAACCAGCTGTCCCAAGGACCAAATGAGCTTCTGACTCCCTACAAACTAGATTTACAGACTGACCCATATAAATACTCCTCTGTAGAATTACCCACCATTATGCCCTGCCCTCTCAGTCTCCCTAATGGAAAACTATTGCTCCTAGTTAGTTACGCACTCCTTTCGATACAGGAGTGGATAAATTTAATAACACTGCTTTTGTGCACTGCTATCCCAAGGGCTGACTGAAAACAAAACCATATTTTCTTTTCTCTTTTTACCTAAGTCTACCATTCTCCCAGTCATGAGCATAATCAATTCAAAGGCTCACTCACAGCTGAATTAATCTGATACTGTTTCCCTTAAGTCTCTTCTACAGAGAACATTTCTGTCACAGTGAGAACTGTTCAGGAGAAATGTGACAATGAAATCTCAAGCTGATAATCACAACTGAAAATCCTGGCTGTCAACTAAGATTTAGCAATATGCAGTTGAGCTCTGGCTCCTATGAGAACCTTGGCTGCTGTCAGGTGTCTTCTAGACAGAGCCTCCAAACAGTCCTACTGTGTCTACCTGGACATGAGGCCAAACAGCTTTGGAAGCCACAGGGTAATGCCCAATAAGTGTACGGGGATATTCCCTCAAACTGCTCTGGCAGTGATGCTACGGAGACAACAAACCTCTTGTTTCTGCAGTGCTCCTGATGCAGTCTCAAGGTAAAAAGGCAACACCTGAGAATGGCTTTTTGTATTCAGTGCTTGCCACCATAGTTTACTGCACATCAGGAATAAACATATGATGTTTAGAATGTGAGAGCAACAGATGTGCAAACGTCACCCTTCACGGGCCTAAATAACTAAATTTTAAAAACTCTGCTGCATTAATATGCAAAAAAAAAAAAAAGACAAAATTAAATGTTGCCAGGTGGACCTTAATAGATCATGATGTTTTCTGCTTGTTGCCTGTACCTGGAAACCTAGCACACCTCCTACGTCTGTACAAACTTCGACTGTCAGATGTAAATTAAGCATTGGTTTATCTTTAATGGAGGGTCTGAGCTCAAATTTAAAGAGACAGCGAAACAGAAGAGGGTTACCTTACATAATCTGGGTAAGTCAAAGGCAGAAGCCAGAGTACAGCACTCTGCTATCTTAAAAATTTCATGTAAAATTTTGACTCAATATTTTTTCTGGATCAACCTAAATTCAGAGATAAACATGTAAGAACGAGTCAAATCAGCTTCCATACTAAGGCTGCTTTTTTAACAGAAAACTTTTTTTTTTTTCAGAGACACAGGAGACACATCAGATGCCTGTACAAAAAACCCAACTCCAAACTGTA
The DNA here is from genome assembly GCA_013396775.1 of Cephalopterus ornatus. NCBI lineage: Eukaryota > Metazoa > Chordata > Aves > Passeriformes > Cotingidae > Cephalopterus > Cephalopterus ornatus. Next base: position 597,110 of record VZRE01015511.1, on the reverse strand, counting down.
TCTGTTTAATTTGAGGATTTTTTGGATACCTGCCCTGCTTGTCTACATCTGTGTAGGCTTGGCTTGTTTCCTACATGTTGACTGTGAAGATGCAGGGGGTGGGGGGGTATGGAAGAACCTCTATCAGTTCTCACTTGATGGATTAAATTACTATCTTCTGCTCTGTGGAAATTCAAATACTGTAACAACAGCTGAAGCCTAAGCCACCAATGACTTTCAAGGACGCAAAGAGTAACTGATACCTTAGTATGATATAAAGGAAATAAGGGAAAATAATTTTGCTAATGACAGCTGCATTATTTTAAGTACTTCACTAGGTTGGCACCAAGCAAGCAATTAAAAATACTGAAGCCATAATTCCAGTTAAATGCTGGATGGGAAGGCTTTGGAGAGATGAAAGAATAAATCTTAGAAATGAAATTCTAACTACAAAGTGCTAGAGCAATATTGCTGATTAAAAATAAAACCTGAACACCAATGTCAACTTACACTTTCAAGGTGGCATCAGATGTGTTCTGTGTAGCACCTGGCAACTCCTTTCTGTCCTGTGGCAGTGGAGCTCTGGATGCCCCTTCCACTGGCTGGGGCACAAAGCCCCACTTCCAACACAACACGAGTATTGTGTTATATCTGACATGTAGACAACTGACTGTAGCTCAGTCAGATATCAAGTTAATGCGAATCACAGGTTAAGTGTAGTTAAATATTTATATTTTTTCAAATGAAAGTCTAAACAGAGTGAGATCCGAGGAAGTGCACAGAAGAAACCTCAAAACAAAGGGAAATCTTTAAGCCAATTAAAGCTGCTACCCTGTTAGTTTTGTAAACACTGCAATAGATAAGCATTTGAAGTGAATAAGCAGCTAAAGATTTATCAGTCTAACAGGGAAATTGGAAACTCAATTTGATGTGGCTTCCACTTAGCTTTCTCAACTTCAGAATGCTGCATCAAACTAGTTCAAAACTTCAGTGACTATTCTAGGAATTCCTGTGTGTACAGAAGACCAGGCAGAAGTTGGAAGTCTCTGTCTGCAGAGTACTATAGAGTTCATAGATGCTTTTAATGGTTTCTGGTATAACTGTATTTTCATTACAGCTCTATCCATCTTTTTAAGAGGGTAATGCTCTGCTAGAAAGATTTCCTAGACAGAAAAACAGTGGTGAGAACATTGGAAGAAGGTACTGGGAGCTAGGAGGATGTTGCACAGGGAACTTTGAGGACTGCAGAAAGTGGGCCAGCCTTCGACATGTGAAGTTTTGCCTACAAATGTTGGGGTGCTCAAGTGTATGTTTATACTGACCACAAGCACTGGTTTCATAACCCTGTAATTGTTCTGACCTGCAGTTAATGTTGTCTCTTCATGTTTATTTTCACCATATTAATTTGTTACAGGAGACTTCTGAAGGACAGTAAGATAGACTGCACAGCCTTAAATGGAAGTTCATGGAAAAACTTATCTTAAAAATTAATAAATATTTACAGGGCAAGTAACAGTATGGAGATCCAATTCTGGTGAGACTCCTCTGTACAGAAGCAAATAAAATAGGTGATGTCTTGTTTGACCTGTAAGATTTAAAATAGAAAGCAGATGTGCTTACTCATATGTTGAGAGGCAAGACATGGCACTACAACCATGCTGTGAAAAACAACTGAGTCCTTTGGGTTTTCTCCTCTTTGCTGTTCTGGCTGAAACACCGCAAAAAGAAACTGGACTGTGGTCCCTCAAGAGCTGGATGTGAATCTGCTGTTGCAAGCCATGACTGGGTATTTCTAATCTACAGCATGGATGCTTTCCAAATGCTGGCAAACCAAATTAAACAGGACAACTGTCTACAGTGTCCTCAGTCTAGTGAACTCCAGTGCATCGAAAAAAAAATTTCTGTGCTAGTTCATCTCAGAACAAAGGTACACAGGCAACCCACAAACTGCCAAGGGAGTTGCTGAGGGGAAGCCATCAAAAACCAACAACCCTGAGTTCTGCCTGTTAGGGAAGTACATCACTGGATTAACTTTCTTATGATAAAGGAAGTTTATCTTATGATAAAAGATGCCAAATACATACACTAAATAGTACACACTAACTCTAAAGATAAAATGACAGCCTGAGATCTGAAGAATGTGTTGAAAGGGTAAGTGAGGGTCAAGTAAAATGCTGTTCTGTAGCCTGACAGAGTAACTGTCCCATCTTCCGGAGAAAAGAGGCATAATCTAATTTCATGCAGTTGAGATCACAGGACCAGATGTGCTTAAATACTCACAGAAATAAGACTTGGCTAATACTTCACAGGAATGGAACTTCAGTTACCAAGTAAACTGATGCTGCTTATAGCCAAACCACGACTGCATTTTCACAGAACTAAACTACCTGCAGATATTCTGTTGGGTGTAACAACTGCTGTTTGGGTGAGTGCCCTCAGAACAGGTTGCTGATAAACATACAAGCTCTGTTAACAAATACTGTCTCTGAAGAAGGGACAACCACACTTAGTGGACTGTCAGTTGTTCAGTTTTAACTGGTGCCATAAAAATTCTTAGGACAAGTGTAATTAAGTACACTATCCCCATTTGCAGGCAAGCATCAAATATTTTTTCTTTTGGTTTTAATGCTTTTAAAATAGCAAAATCCACTAGAAGAGGGAGCAAATGTTTCTGGCTTGAATTTTGGGACATTAGCCACAACATGTTTCTGCACTAGTGTCATAGAGGAAGGAAAGCCTATCTTTGCATTGAAATTAGAGGGTGGATTTCGGCTATGATTTAATTTCCACAGCAGCATGTCCCAATCAGTTGGAAAGCTTGTAATTAACCTCTTCTCAGGGACCACAAGTAAACAGAATTGTTTGAGGAAACTCTGATTACTCAGTGTGAACTGGACTTCCAGCTAGAGTGCCTGTTCCTGTGTTAAAGTTAGCAAGTATTTTGGAAGTCTGCTTCCTCAATGATGCTTTCTGCCCTAGCAACTGATCTTGCCACACAAGGAATCCAGTGCACACCACCCCTGGCGGCAATGCTCTGCTCGTTTCTTGTGCTAAAAGCAAGTTCAGTTGGAAGTGCCAAGTTTGCAGGCTGTACAAACTCCTGGGAGTGGAGGAAAAAGTTTTCAAATACTCAAAGTATAAACTCAACAGTATTTTAGAACACATTTCTCTCTTCCTTTCTATTAATTAAATGAGTGCACACAGCAGTGGGGTGGGTGGAAGATAAAGCACCTCTAAAATGCCCCGGTCCCTGGAACACAGGCCTGCTCTTGGACAAGGAGGGGGAAGTCTGAGCTGCTGTCTGCCTTACAGGGAGCCACAGCTGGGCATGAGCAGTTTCCTGTGGGGATGGTGTGGTGTCTCAAGGCTTCCTCATAAATGAGGAATGTCTGTTCTGCCACTTTTCTGGATTACCAAAGGCATACATAGATGTTTTTCAACTGTTTCGACTTGCTAAAAGTTTGAGTTATGAAATGCTTCTCCAAACCTTCCTGTTTGTAAGGCTTTGTACTACATGGCCCTGTGGCAACTATTAAAGTACTCTAGCATGTTTTTGGAGAAGCATGTCAAGGTTGTGCCTAAAACTGTCCTGTCAGAAGTAAAATTCATTTTTTTTTGCAAGGACAAGTAAAGAAAAACTAAACTTGAGACAATTCAACAGAGACTACAGAGTATTTCTAATAAAGCTTCTTGTCCACGCTACGGCTGCTTGAGATCATAGAAGTTTGTTGTCTAAAATCCTTCCTCTCAAAGACCAAAATGCATTTTCTGCTTAAGCCAACAAACAACAAGAAGGGTTATTTAATCCAAAGTTGGACAAAGGCCTTGATGTAAATTCTCTATCCACCAAAGACTATGTACAAACACATGCAAAAAGTACTTGAAAGTTTGTTCCCTAGGCTTAACTTTCCAGGCACTCCTCACTTCCACCGACAGCTTAGTCTGGTCTTGTCAGAGGCTTATTCTTCTCCTAATTGCGAGCACAAAAGGTTTTTAATTTATGTTTTGACAGCTAAAATGCTACATCTTCATAAATACAAAGAGCTGCCAATAGTGCCAGCGCAGAAGCAACGGAACCAGATGCAGCAGTAACAGCTGGGGGAGACTGCAGTGATTCTATAAAAAGTTAAGAAAAGCATCTGCTTATAGTTTGATAACAGCTATCTGCCTAAATCCAACCTAGATCAGATCCTGCTACAGCTGGCATAGAGATTATGAACATCTCGCTGAACAAAAAAAACCCACCACCCTGTTTAGAAATAATAGGTTTAGATCAAGAGGATGTTCCCTCCACTTCTGTCCTTTTCGCTGTAAAAAAGAAAATACAAACCAACCAACTCACAACAATTTTCTTGTGTCTAAAGCCAGCAAGCTTGCCTTTGCCTTCTAAGCTTAGAAGAATTTACTACAGTAAAATATACCACATGTAAAATAATCTTCCACCCTTAGTTTGAACATGGGCCTTTAGTTTGAGCCTTTCTCCACTTCACTGAAATCCTGGGTTGGAAAGGCACACATAGGCTCTTGATCCTCTTCCAAGCTCAGATCTCTCTCACTTCATCAGCATCAAATTCATATTCAGATAACACAGACATGAAATGAGAATGCTTTTTGAAAGCCACAACTTGAAAAGTTTCAAAACGAGCTGCACAGAAAGGCATTAACACCTAGAATACGTCAGCGTTAGCAATAAAAGACACTGCACGATCAACACACGTGCCAGTACCTCGCGGCATGACAAGGAACAAGATGTTTAGTAGCTCCGGGACCTGACGACCAGGTATTTCCTTTCCAGACAGAGGTGCTTAAGAGGGAAGGGATCAGATCTTCCTGGCGCAGAGCTACTCCACCTGCCCTCTGTAAAGCTGTCCTGGCTGCGGGCGGGGGGCTCCCGCAGCCCGGGGCCACCGCCCCCGGCCCAGCCCGTGTCAGCCCGGGATGAGCGCCG
>VZRE01015511.1:566690-586795 GCA_013396775.1 Cephalopterus ornatus | reverse complement strand
CTCGGGGGCTCTGCCGGGGGTCTGGGGAGGGACGGCAGGGCCGGGAAACCCCCGCCTCCCTGAGCGGGGTCTGCGGGCCGCTTCCCGCCCTGAAACCGCCTCAGAGAGACCTGACCGGGAGAGAAGCCCGGTTTGTCCCCGTGCACGGGTTGTCGTAGCCTTTGGCCAAGCTCCGTTGGAGTGTTTTGTGTATTTCAGTCACTTCCCACCGGGGTAAGGCGGTTGTGGAAGCAGCGAGGTATTTCGCGGGTGTGCGGACAGGTTGCAGTAGCACCGCTGTTGTCTGAACGTGTACTTGGAAAGCGGCAAAGAGTTGGCATTCCTCCCCTATCAGGGAAGGATGCACCAGCCAGTCCTTTGTAACCTCACACTCCAGCGTGTGGTTTGCTTACCTGTGAGGGAGGAACAATAGAACCGGGGAATCTGAATCCTGCTCCCAGCTCGCTCAGTCCATGTGCTCTCCTGAGGAAATTGTCCTCTGTGTCTGTTCTCTGAGTGGAGAGGGCAGCACTGGTGTGTGAGGAATCCCCACTGAGTGGATTTCTCAGTCAGAACCGAGGTGCTGTTCTTGTGCTGCACTTGTGCCTCTGATGGAAAGAGGATTTACGCCGAGAGCTGAGACATCTCTGCGTGCAGAATGTGAAAGGTTGCCTTTTCAGGTTGAGATCATTGAGGTGTAAAAGAGCAGAGTAAAGTATATTTTTATAAGTTGGCCAATCCAGGAAGCTGTGCTGCCTTCACAAGCCTTAATTTGGGGTAGGCCTGGTGAAGCACTGAAACCCCTGTGTGACTGTGCTCCCCCACGGGGGAGGATGTGGGCCCGGTGGTCAGACACAATCTCTGGTGTTTGGTTCTCTACTGTTTGTTTGTTTTTCTTCACCAGAGTAAAGGTTACACCCTCTACTTGATACTTGTCCCATACAAACATAGCACAACTCCCCCCCCCATCCGACAAGTTCTTTGTTTGGTGTCTGAATAACATGCTTGGGAAGTTTTGTCTCCATTGTTTGTAAACAAACAACTCGTTTTGTGGAACTTGTTAATAAATAGTGGTTTAGGTTTCAAAAACAACATGTTGGTGCTGGGAGACAACATGCACACCAGAAATGTCAGGCAGCAGAGGAAGACAAAGACCTCTCTTTACAGGGTCTTAAATAGAGCCTTTGTAGATGGGGTATTTTTATCACTTGAGCTTTCCGTTTAACCCAAAACACTTAAACTGTGCAGTGTGGACTTGTGAGCTGCTTTACAGGCCAGTTCTCTGTGCCTTTTGGGCTCAGAAAGCAGTAGGAATTATGTGCACACACTGTATCTGTAGCCAATGTCAAAGGAAAAGGTGTAGTGTGTGAGCATTCAGTGTGGATCAGTCCTTCACAGGGAGTTACACTACTGGCTGTTTCTGGGGTGTGTGATGAGGAAGGAGGAAGCCTATAATAGATGTATCAATAAGCATCTTCACAGTTGGCGTTATTTGGCAGCATCAGTATAAGGAAAAGTCTGAAAACAGCATGAAATCTAACCTCCTTTCCTACTGCTAAGAGCAGATCCTTTTAGGAGACTGAGCAGATAGAAATTTTGCTCAGATACTGTGTGGATCATTTTTGCTCCCCAGATAAATCAGCAGTTGAACCCGCTGGGTTTGTGGCCTGCCCCTGGGTGCTGGAAAAGAGCCTGGCTCTGCTGACACCGAAACAAGCTCAGCACCTCCCGGTCCACTGCCAGGCAGGACTCGGCAGAGGAGGAAGGATGTATTAATTTTATGTTCTTTTATTGACAGATTGAAAACCTAGAATGGCAGGAGAACAGAAACCGTCCTGCAATCTTCTAGAGCAGTTTATTTTACTGGCCAAAGGTACAAGTGGCTCAGCTCTGACTGCTCTTATAAATCAAGTGCTGGAGGCTCCTGGGGTTTATGTCTTTGGAGAGCTGTTGGAGTTAACAAACGTGCAGGAGGTAAGAGATGAGTTTCCATCCTAATGCCCTTTTCTGCACTCCTCCAATATGAGGGATCCCCAGAAATTTCCACACACAGCCTGTGCGTGAAATTTCTGTGCCAGCAAGGGCCTGATGCGACTTATCTTGGTTCTGAGATGTTTGTGTGTGAGAGACTGACATTGCTTTTGCCTTGTATATGTTCGGTGTTAAAAAATACCTGTATAAAGCTTTGCTACCTTAATGCAATTGCTAACACAGCAAAAACCTGGCAGCAGCACAGTAACAGTTTTAGGAAGGCACTTAGCCAGCCAGCAACAAAAAAAATCCCTTTCTACTCCTTCGCTATCCTGGAAAGCAGAACTTCAACGCTCTCCAAAAGTCTTTGTGAACAGATGTCTAGTGTATCAGGCCTGGGTGGTAACCAAATCCAAACCATTTCAAACCAACATGGAAATTAAGTTCCAGAGCTTTTGCTGAGAATGCCTTGCCAGCCCCTGCCTCTACTACAATGAGGGAATCTAGGCTGAGTATCTCTGCAGCTGGAATAATGCAGTGTGCAGCAAGTTTGGCTTTCCAGATGGGCTCCTAAATATGCCCAGAAGTGCCTCTGTGGTTATTCAGCATCGAATCACGAGGACTTTTTTTTTCCTCCTAGATTTGTGTGCAGCAAATTGTATTAAAAAAACCCCAATCAATAAAAATCACTGCTTGGTGCTGCTGTTACTCCAGTGAAGTGTTTGCAGGCGAGGAGTGCTGTTACATTTGAGTGTTCAAATGCACTCAGCTCACAGTGTTCCAGCTTGCTTTGCTTTGAAGCTGTGGTGACTCTGCAGGTGAGCTGCCTTAGCAGTCATAGCCAGGATGCTTAACCAGCCATCACCATTGCCTCCTTGCTTATCACATGAGGAGAAGAGCTGGCCCTGGAGGTTGTCAGCTGAAATTAAGATTTGCCTCTTTCTTTTACCCCCTGAGGTGCTGCACAAAGCAGTTGGCAGCCCAAACTGTAGTTCTGGTCTGCTGCATAGAAATGGCTGGATCACCTTGACTCTAAAACTGCTGAAATTTGCTGCTGCTCGTGAGCCCTTAGAAAGGGTCCAGCTCTTTAAGATTGAGATGTAATTGCTTTTCTGGGTACTTCTTGTCCTATGCAGGCTTAAACCACTCTCTGGAGAAGTTGATTGTCAGGGTTGTGTTGACTGTTGCTGTTTAATATGAAATTTCTTTCCCCCCCCACCCAGCTTGCCGAAGGGTCCAATGCTGCTTATTTCCAGCTGCTGAACCTGTTTGCCTACGGAACGTACCGAGACTATGTAGGTAAGAGACTGCTACCTGAGTGCAGAGGGCAGGGCTGGGCTGCCCTCTGGGATTGTCAGAGGCAGTTCCTTGCTTTCTGTGATACCTGGTGGAGTGTGGCTGGGGGAAAATGTCCAAGAACAGAATTTGACTGGGAGGAGAGTACTCCTGAGGGGTTCTCTGGGTCATATGTGCTTTTTAATTGCTAAAATTAAAAGAAGGGCTAGAGACCGTGGTGTGTTACTGGTTTGGATGGGACTGCAGAGCTGGATGGAATTGGTCTGTAGCAAAATTCATTGACGTGCACAGACCACTTACTTCTGCAGAGGGCAATTTCAGACATCTGTTTGGAAATTTAGATGACACCAGTTATGGAAACTGCAGAAAACTTAGACAAAATTGTTCTGCATTATTTATAAAAACCTATATGGTTTATGAGACAACCTTTTATTCCGTGACGGCACTGCTGAAACAAAATGAAGAATTTCTTAGCTAGAATAGAAGTCGAAATAGTGACTTTTATACAGCTTCCAAAGGACTATGTGTGAATCATCTTTGTATCTGTCGAAATGTGCTTTTATCTCTGGTGCTTATGCTTCCATTCTGCTACAATTTAATGCTTCATTTGTGGGTAGCAGCCTCATCCAGACCATTACAGAGTGTGACACAGAATTCTGTCACAGTGCTGGCTATCACTGTGGTGGATGAGCTATCTAGTTCCTGTAAGGAGAAGTGGCATCTCTAAGTGCAAGGCCTGGAAATTCCAGTGGCTGTGGAGCAACACGAGCCTCATGAATTCTGTAACTGATTAGAGGATGTGTTTGCTGTTCATGGCTCTTGTGTCCCAGCATGTGACAGCACAGATCATTCTTCCTTTTCTAGTGAAGAAAGAGAAATGGGTAAAAGTAGTTGAAATGTAGAGCGTTGGATGAGGTGGGATGGATGGGAGAACTTGAGTGGCCCTGAAACATTAATTTCCATTAAAATAGATATTTTAAAGAGTTTTTTTCCTTTGGAGAGCTGCCAGTTTCCTTTCTGTTTTTAAATATTCATGAGGCACATGGATATAATACAGTGACAGTGTGGCCATCTAGATTAATAATTTTTACTCTCTTCCTCAGCCTGGTACTTTACACTTTCAACTCTAAATTCTGCAGTTCTTCAGAGAAATAAAACCAGCTGTATTTGCAAACAGATTAGCCAAGGAGGAAGATTTTGTTCTGTCAGCTTGTTAATGAAATAAGAATTCCTTGTTAGAAACAAAACATTGACCAGCTGTTTTGGCAAGGCACCACTTGTGATTTACCTTCTTATTCCAGAACCAGAATTACTAAAGAAGCAGAGAAGCATGGAATTATCAAGTTGTTTTTAACAAGTCCTGAATCTTGTCTTTTTGACATTAACAGCAAACAAAGACAACCTGCCTGAATTAACAATGACTCAGACAAACAAGCTGAAGCACTTGACGATCGTAAGCCTGGCGTCCAGGATGAAGGTAACGTGCCTGGAGTGTGACAGCACTTGGCTCTTGGTTTAGTTTTAGAAAATAGCATCCATTCCATAGCACTGAAGTTGTTTTGGACTGCAAAAGTACTCACAAAAAGATGCTGTACTAGGAAAGTACCTGCAGTGTACAGTGTTCTCTCCTGGTGCATTTGGGACATTAGCCTAGTGGAATTCTGTGGATGAGGTGTAAGGGTGTCTGAACTGACATGCAACTTGGTCAGGAAGGCCTGGGAAACTTTGTATGGCTTCATTCACTGCTGGAAATGGAGAATCATACTTAATTTCTTCTCTTAATTTCTCTTAATTCACTCTTAATTTCTTCTACAATCCCATTACCTTTTTTCTTCTGTAATGTGCTAATGCCAAAAGCTTCAGGAATGTGACAGAGTATTTCATGGCCTGGCAGGTGTTTGTTCTGACACGATCAGTCACAGCTGCATGTGCAGGTTAAAGTGTAGGATACAGTAAAGGTTTGAGTCTTGACCTTCTGAGACTTAGCTGTTCATTTTTGGCTCTAGGACTGTTAACTTATTCTTGGTCTTGCTGTTTTTAGTGCATTCCCTATTCTGTGTTGCTGAAGGACCTGGATATGAGGAATCTGAGGGAGCTGGAAGATCTGATTATTGAAGCAGTTTATACAGATATTATCCAGGGAAAGTTGGATCAACGAAACCAGGTGTTAGAGGTGGATTTTTGTATTGGTAGAGACATTCAGAAGAAGGACATCAGTAACATTGTCAAAACACTCCAGGAATGGTGAGGCAGTCTCTCTACCTTTCTTGTTCCTTGTACATAGCTTGTCCTGTTAGCTTATCCTCAGAGATAATGGAGATGTCCTCAAGTGCTGGCTCAATTTCACCATGTTCCATTAATCAGGAGTCCTGTGCTATAAATTGGCACATGGAGGAGGAGTCTGTTGGGCAAGTTTTCCAAGATCCCATCTGGGATTCAATTTGTGTTATGTATCAAGCCAAACTACCACACTGTGAGCTTATGCTCACACTGTTGCTTTTACATGGCAGGACCCCAGCAAGGAGAAGAGGCTTTTGCAGAGAGAGGTGCCAAACTGGACTCAAGGTCCTGTGGTGGGAGCTACTCCCCTTCCAGTTGTTACACTTGATAATGAAAACAGAACTGTTACGTTTCAGCGTTTTTCACTGTGATGAGAACTATGTGGGCAAATTCTAGAGAATCACTGCTGCCTGCAACCATAGCGGGACTGTGGTATTATCATTTTGTACTTTTGCCAGGGGCTGGTTCTCATCTTTTTGTAGGACTCCTTTCCCACCCAAAGAAATTCCCTTGTAGACTGTGGAGCCTGTGGCAGGTCCTGAGCGGACTGGGAATTGCTTCCTAGTTGCTATGGTAGTGAGTGTTTGAAAAGTAATTAAACTGCTGGGCAAATACACTGTCCTGAGGTGGGGGCAGGTTTTTTGCTTCTCTACTCCAACTCCCTCAGTCCCATCATGGCAGGAGGGCTCTGGCAGCTTCCAGGACCTTACAGCACTGTTTGGTAGGTAACAGTGAACCCACTGCCAGTTCTCTTTTTGTCTTCTCCAGATCTGAGTTCTTGTCATTTGAACACTTATTTCAATATTACTTTTTTCCTTAATTTTAAAATTTTTCTCACTTTAAAATAATGTGTTGCATCCCTGTTAAAGCCGTAATTCTGACTGAAAAGGAAGGTTGAAAGTACATTGAACCTGCCCTTACCCTTTGATGGTAAGAGTAACACAACCCTTCAGAGAATGCTGTGAAACGCATTAAGTATGCAGCAAAGCTTTTCTTGCCAGCTTTTTGCAACTCTTAGCAGGAGGTATAAATTTAATAATCTCTTAAACTTTTGGATGAGTGTGACTTTTCAGTGCCTGACTGAGCTGCTCCAGAGAGAAGCCGCAGACACTGTTTGACATCTTTTGTATCTTGCAGGTGTGATGGTTGTGAGGCGGTTCTTTTAGGAATTGAGCAGCAAGTACTAAGAGCCAACCAGTACAAAGAGAACCATCACAGAACTCAGCAGCAGGTAGAGATGGAGGTGGGTATAGAGTAATTTCAGGCTGCTCTATGCTGTTTGATAAATGTTTGTTTGCCAAAGAAAATGATCTGGTAACACCTGGTTGATGGTCATGGCTCTCTGAAGCAGGCTGGCAATCATGCAAATAAGGTGTTGGGTAGGAAGAAAACACGTTTGTTTCTGACTGTTAGTAAGACCACAAACATCACACTTACCCACTATGAGCAGATTGCATCTTTCTTGATACGTTTTTATAAATTTAGGGTAGGTGAATGCGCTAACTGTTGTCCTATATTGATATGTGTGGAAAACTGCTTTCGGCACAAAGCTTCCATACAATTCTTTTCCTTTCCTACGAGGCAGGCAGGAAGTTAAAAATAAACCAATTCTCTTTGTTTTGCACCTGAAGGTGCGACTAACAAAAATCTCTCGAGGCCCCGTTGCTTTTGCAAAAAGCGCCCCCGGCAGCTCCCCCGGGGATCGGGGCGGCCCGGCCGGGCCCTGCGCGCTCCTGGCCGGGCCCTGCGCGCTCCCGCCCGTAGGTGGCAGCACGAGCCCGCGGTCGGGCCCGGCCCGTGCCACCAAACCCGGCCAAAGCCGCCGGGAAGGTGGGAACGGGCCTCCCGAGGCACTGGGTCAGGGATTATTTCTTGCAAAGTGCTGGATCCCTGCAGGTTTATCTTTGCACGTGCTTGGTGGCTCGATCGGCATCCACAGCACGTTTGGTTTGTCAGATGCCTTTGGCCTGGTGTTGGTGCACCTGACTCTCAAACCTTGGGTTGTTTTTTTTTTGAAAGTTTGTTCATTGTGTTTGTAGTGGGTCCTACAGAGTTCCGGGGGACAGAGGATGGTGCCTGGTGATGTATCTCTCCTTTTCAGCCGGAGTAGCAGAAACATTTCTGCTGCCTCCCATGAAACCAATTTCTGTTCCTGCTTCTAGCAAGGACTTGTGGCTCAGCCAGCCAGCCAGCCAGGTCAAATGGCATTTTCCCTTTTCAGGTGCTGTCCTAAGAGTAAATTTTTCTTTCACAGTCTCCTTTCACCTTCCTGCTTCTGGCCAACAGGAAGGTAGAATGGCTGCCTTCTGCACTGAGGCAGTAGTAGGTCCCTCCAGCCAGAAAGAAAGGTGGTACAATATTGTGCCATTGTCTCTTAGATAAAAAAAAATTAATCCCCAGTTATTCCGTATTTGATCCAGACTGAAAATATTGACAGCTCTGGCTGTAATTGAGGATGAAAACATTAATAAAGTCAAATGCAGAGCACGCTACTGCTGGGAGAGTCTCTTTTGTAATATCCACTCTGTACTCCAGGGGATTTTCAATATGTATATGAACAGAGTTTCTGCTGCAAGGGGAGGAAGAAGCAGGTGCTGATTCACTGTCTCTTCTTGGCCAGGTCACAAACATAAAGAAAACATTAAAAGCTACAGCCTCGTCGTCGGCACAGGAGATGGAACAGCAGCTGGTAGAGCGAGAGTGCCCTCCACACACAGAACAAAGGCAGCCCACAAAGAAGATGTCCAAAGTCAAAGGGCTGGTCTCCAGCCGCCACTAGAACATACCGTCTAAATTGTCGTTCAGTTAGGAATGACAACAGGAGGAGCAAAAAGGGCCTGCAACTCCTTTTTCAGTGGGTTCTGGGCCAGTCCCTTTCAGGCTGGCAGATAAAAGCCCTGCTTGAATACAGCTCCCAATTAGCAGCACCTGGCTAAGTTACACTGTGCAGCCCCTATGAATTGTCAGGGTGTCCCTGTTCTGGTCTTCTAAAGAGGGACTTTTAAAGAAAGGGACTAACCAAAAGGGGCGGGAAAAAACCAAAATATCTGTGGACAGTTTTGCTCCCTCCCAGCTAGTTTTATTGCTGCTTAACCCTGAGGAAGCTGCTGTACTAAATCAGATCTTGGGAGAACTTCTATAGAAAGTGTCTGAATCCTAGGGTTGAAGTGTGGCTACCAAAGCCAGGCTGGGAGCGAGGAAGCCATCAACACAGATCTTTTCATTCCCAAAGGGAGCGCAGGAAGGTTTCTAGGCCAGGAACTGCTTTACATGGAAGTCTTCAGCCTTTGTGCTACCCCTGTCTGTTTTAAACTGGGGTGAAATTCACACTACCTCGCTCTGTGAAGATGAGATCCAGTGCTGGGCTGTTTACTTAACTGTCTGTTTACTGCTCTTTTACTAAGCCCTTTAATCTCTCACAGATTTAAAGCACTGTTCTGCATCTCTGAGGCATCAATACAATAAGGAGGAAGCAGGCTGCTCTTTCACGCCTTCCTTCTTGCAGGTGGTCAGGGGCATGCTAGAAACTGTTCCTCCTGAATGTGATGTGACCTCCCAGGGCTGTTTGTGAGTTGTTTCCCCCACTGATACCTTTGGAGGGTAATGCGTTCGCTCTTCCTTGGATGCTGGCGACAGTGGTCTGCACAGGAGAGGAGCCTGTTTGGCATCAAGGCAGGCTGGTGGCCCAGGACCCACTGGCAGGGGTCGCAGGAGCATCCCCTTGCTGAAGCAATGGACTTGACTAGTTTTTCTGAATTTTGAACACTTTCAGGTTGTATTTTCTTCCCTTTTTTTTTGTACATTGTTGTGATTCTAAAGCATTTCAGCCTTTGTTTTGTGGGGGTTTTTTGTTACAGACTAACTTCAGGTGATTTGCACCTAGTTTGTCAAGGTGTGGGTTGTTTGGTTTTTTTTAAGGGGGAAGCATTGGAACAGCAATTCACGAAAAAGCACATTTTAGAAAAAAAATTAAAAATGCTGATTTAATGTCAGAGTCTGGAGTCTTGACTTTGAGGCTGCTTTAGGCTTGTAGTCCAGTGGCTCTTGTTCACTCGAGAATTTTCTTGATTCTTGGTGTTATCCAAATGTCTGACGGAGCTCCCTTATTCATGTGGGAGGCAGGGAAGTGCTCTTCACATTTTGTCAGTAGTTCATCTTTGTCCAAATTTGTGCAGAAGGATCTGTGGCAGAGCTGGTAGCTGAGCCCAGTGTCCTGAGCCTAAACAGCTTTGGCTGGTTGTGGAAGGTTTGTGGTTGTGCTCTGTCTTAGGCCAGTAGATTCCTCCCTTTGGGTCTAGAAGAGTGTGCTTTGTAGTTTGGCCCCTCCATTTCACTTCTTTAAAGGGAAGAGCTTCCCGTGAGCGGGCAGGGGAGCTGTTGAAGCAGAGGACTGTGACAATCCTCCAGTCCTGCAGCCAGCTGTCACCTGCACTTGCTTGTGCAGTGCACGTGCCTTCCTCTTATTGCTACCAGGACTCTTTGCCATCTGCGTGTTTGCAGTCCTCAGTCACGGGACTCGTTCACTTTTGAAAGTAAATCCCTCTCCTTTTCTTCTCCTGCAGAGCAGGCACACCAGCTTTTAATCTGGAGAGGTAGATCTAAATAACCACTCTCCAGCTTCCTCTAGGTCAAGTCCCAGAGGCTTCTGATTCTGATCAAGCTTCTGATTCTTTACCAGCTCTCTGTCCCCCTAGAAATGCAAGCCAAAATATTCCCAGGGAAGGATGTTAAGTAAGTCCAGAGCACGAAGCCTTCCCCTGTACCTCAAGGAAGCTGTTCCCCAAGCACTGGCAGTACTAGTTCCTATTCCAGCTTCTCCCAGTGTTTAGCTGACAGCTTCTGAGAAGTGGAGGTGGACTTTGTGTCGCCAAATCTGTGTGATGGAGGTGGACTGAGTCTGTTTCTGGCTTGCTGAGTGGACAGCTGCAGCATACTGATTGTCCAGTTCCTCACTGGATTTGACTGGTGAGAATAGGCTCTGTTTTCTTTCCTTCCCATTTTTAATATCAGTCCTGTAAAGAGGCAGGAGGAATACAAATGCCTTTGGACATTGTTTTTAGCTCCTCAGCAAGCCACAGTCTGCTGGGAAAATAGATGTGAGTTTGGCACCCTTGGTGTTTGTTCCCTGCCAGTTACAGGAGTCACATTAGTTTGCTGGAGCTTCTTTAGTGTGTTGGAAGTTTTCGAGTTTGTTCTTACATTTTTGCTGTTCTCAAAGCCTGGCTGGGGGTGAGGATCTTATGCTTCAGTACACATTGCCTTTGATCAGCAAAGAAGCAAGGGAGGAAATAGCACTTTGAATAAAGAGCTGTCCCATGTTTGATGGCGACAGAGGACGGAGAAGGGACCAGGGTATTGGAGGGAATGGAGCTGTTTGCGTGTTTGGCTTTCCTGGTGTGCCAGTGACGGGCTTGGTGCCGCAAAAGGAGGGGGGCGTCTGCAATGAGCCCAGGCTGAGATGAGTCATTAACAAATGACATGCACAGAGTACCTGGGGGAGGCAAACAGCTCTGCAGCAGCTGGTTAATGAATCTGGCTTGAAGGAAAGAGTTAGAAGCTATTCCGGGAATGAAGCAGAAGGCAGAGTTGTTAACAGGGAAGGATGCAGGAGGTGCTGTGCTGTTTGAGAAGGACAACAGATAAAGACTGTTGGCTCACTATGACTACAGGAAGGGCAGCAACTCAGAGCAGAGTTGCATGAATTAGGGGCTGATGGGGACTGGATTGTGAACAGTTTTAAGTGGGGAGTGTCCAGGGAGCTTAACTGTGCTGTGGGTGTGAGAGGGAGGTGGGAGCAGAGGCAGTTTTGATGTAAACTCCCATGTATTGCATGTGCCTGCTGGAGGCAGCTAAGGCAGCTTGTCTGAACACTGCTGGACGCTGCTCCTTGGCACAGTGAGAGTGTCCTGCATTGCTTTGGTTTATGGCAGCAAAGAGCTGCTCCAGCTGCAGCTTGCTCCAAGATTGCAGCAGGACAGACTTTGAGCTATTGAACTTCTGTTTGCCTCCTCCACCCGGAGGGAGACAAAGTGGATGGAGCTGCCTTCCCCCTGCTCTTCAGGGCTTTATTGTCTAGCTTTGTGTTGTGCAGCTCCACTTGTACTACTGCTTGTTTAATATGGAATTGAGCACTGAGCTGGAAAATAGAAGAGAGGATCTCAGCTGATTGCAGTGCTGGTAGGCTGCCCTAGCCCTAAAGCTGTGCCTCATGCTAACAAATGTCCCTGGCATTCCTGCTGTGACTTGGTTGATACCAGCTAACATCAGGCAATTTTGGAACATGATAAAGCAATGCTGATGTCAGTCTTTCACAGAAGAAAAAAAAGTTTTGGCTCAAAACCTATTCATCTTTTACTTCCCTCCTCACCTTCTTAGATAAGTTCAGTGCCAGGTTAGTCTTGTGTTGAGAGCAGGAGGGAAAGTAAGTGATGCTGACAGACCCTTCTGTCTTCAGATTTGAGACCTATCCTGCAACTGGTCTTGTGCAGATTTCTGAAATCCTGTTGGTGCTTTTGGAGCTGTTCTCAGGCTTGCAGGTCTCTCTTCATGGGTGATGTACAGGAGTAGGACCTGCAGAGCTGCTCTCTAGAGTGAAGCTGGGGAAAGCAAAGCTTTTGTTCCTATAGAGACAGCCCTGTGAAGGGAATTTTGTGAACAGCTTTCAGTTCCTGTAAGAATGGAAAATGATACCGACCTCAGAGGGTGGCTTTGGTTTTAGTGTTCTTGTCCTATGAGGGGAAAATGCTTTGCTTCGTGTGTATGAAGCAGACTTGGGCTTACTCATTGCAGGGGAGACAGTAGGAAGAGTGCCCTTAGCTTTGACAGCTGTATTGGAACGTAACAAATCATATGGGTAAACCAGACTTTTCCTAAACTTTCACTTCTCTACACTGCAGCTAAGCTGGAAACCACACAAAGCCACCCCTGAAGGGTAAACCAGTCCAAGCTTGTGCATTTGTAGGGCTGCTGTACTGGGGTTTGTTACTTCAGCATCTGAGCCAATCGCAAACTGCAATGGAGAGAAACAACCTTGCTCTTTATTATTCTTAAAAATAGGGAAATGGAGAAATTTAAGAACCTGCCCCACAGGTATATAGGCCCAGCTAGCCAGATGTTGGGCACCTAGTCCCAAGCAAAGTCTC
Source organism: Cephalopterus ornatus (assembly GCA_013396775.1). Lineage (NCBI taxonomy): Eukaryota > Metazoa > Chordata > Aves > Passeriformes > Cotingidae > Cephalopterus > Cephalopterus ornatus. The sequence goes on along the minus strand of VZRE01015511.1, from coordinate 574,127 downwards.
TTGGTTTTTTTCCACCCCACTAATTCCTCTATAGCATCTGACCTAATGCAAGGGAACCAAAACGTGAATCTACATAAAATATTTTTGTGTAATCTGAGAGAGAGTAACCCAGGGGCAGCAAGGAAAGTAAATTAAAGTTTAGAGTGATCTCAGTTCCTACTTGTAACCTCAACCTTGTATTCTTAATACAGAGTTTTAGCCTGACAGTCTGATTGAATTTCTCAGCAGAGTTTTTAGAAATATGTCATTGTTTCACTCTGCTCCGTGGCGAAGGTCTGTCTCTCAGGGACTGTTGACATTTTGCTGATATTTCATCAAGTTTGGCCCTACCACAGAGCTACCAGAGGTAAGTGATTGAGGTAAAGAGAGTGTGTGTCTACCCCCTTGCCTGGGCTGACCCTGTTCTCAGTGGTTCTGAGAACACTGTGGTGGTATTCCCCTCTCTGACTGGTGAACCAGGCAAGGAAAAGGCAGAGCAGCACTTTGCTCCCTGTCTCCGAATCCACAGGCAAGATGCTTCTTTTTCCCACAGTGTGTTCATCTCATGAGTTACTCTGTTGCAAATTGCCTGAGTGTGGTTGCTGTGACCACGGCTTTTTCTTGATAAGAAAAGAAGATGTTCCTGCTCCAGTGAATGCATATACACACTGGAAGTTCCAGGCAGTAATGGGATGCCATAAGGTCATTTAACAGTCCTGAAATGTGTATTTCCCCACAGAGCACAAAAGAATTTGTGCCAGTAGCCCTTGCTTGGTGTAATTCTAGTAGAAGATGAGGCACCCTTCCACATCTCCAAGTCTCCTATGGAGGCTTTGGAATATCTGTATCATTAGGGCATTTTTAAAATGCCATAATCCCACATGTGTTTCCAGAAAAGCTGTTTGTGGTGGGTAAGCGAAGCTTCGCTCTGTCAGGGTTCAGCCTTTTTGTGAGTATTTGGAGCTTGTCTGACCATAGGCTTCTTCATGGATCTTGGGTTTGGAAGTAGTGCTGTCCAGCCCTCCAGATTCTTCCCAGAGATACAGTTTATCTCAGCAGCCCTCACGTTTCAGTCAGTGTCTCATGGTGAGCACAGTCCTGAGGCTGCTCAGTGCTATTGCAGTAAGTAACGTCTCGGTGTTTCATTGTCACCTTCGCAGCTGTTAGAGAGCACCAGCTCCTTCAGGATCACCTGCCAGCTGTGAGGCTGTACCTTTTACATCACGACTGTGAGATGACACCTCTCCTTGCTGGCAGACAAGCCAGGTGGGTAGGCATTGCTCCTCAGAGCTGTTTTGCATCTCAGGAGGCGTAGGCCATTGCCTAGTTTAGCATAAAGGAAGTCAAGGACAAGGACAGTGTTATAAATAAGGGGCAAAGCACCGAGCTGTGTCCTTTCCGGCTCTGCTGCAGCTACAGAGAGCAACCTTGGGCAGATCAGCTCCTCTGCAGTTGTGTTTCCCAGGACAGCCTTGCTCCCGTGTGCTGACTGTGACAGGGGTTTGTGAAGGGCTTTGGTCTCCTGGCTGGGCAGAGGTTCGTTGCTGATGGAATTGATGCATTTGTGCAGTAGGGGGGAAATCTTAAACCTTTTAAGCTTTTCCAGAAGTCATCTTCCTCCTCTGTAGCATACCCTTCTTTTCTCCTGATGCAGATAAGGTGGTCCATTGTGGGAATATGAGCCTGGAGTATTATGGGTAATATTCCAGGTTAATTATGGAGGGGGCAGGAAAAATAGCCTGTGCCGTTTTCAACAATATCAAAGGGATGCTACCTAATGATTTTCCTATTAGCTCTTTTCCCAGCCTGCCAGAGTCGCTGCAGAAGTGTCATTTACAAAGGCAGTTTGCAACTCATTACCCTGGATTTTCACTGTAGTTCTGCTCCAGAGAGCCTGGGCTTTTGCTGCGTGCCCCAAACCGAATGAATTGCCTGATTCGGTTAGTGCTGCCATCCCTTCTGACAAGGTTAGTTGCTGACTGACAGGAAGGGGCCTGAATTCAATTCCCTTCTTGTTTTCGACTCACGCTTGTGTCAAGCACAGGCTCCCTCTGGAAACTGCCCTGTGATCCCTTCCCTTTGTTTTTCTGCGTTCTGAGGAAAGCAGCCCATGCTTGGAGAAGTCCTGCAGCAAGTGTCAGGGGCATGTGTGCTGCTGCCCCTGGCAGTCCCTGCTCAATGCCTCAGGTCCCTTTCCAGCTGGAAAACTCCTTTGCTCTCCTGCTCTGGGCCTCTGGGCTTTTCTTTTTCTTCATTGCTTTGGGATTTGCTGTCACCTGAGCTGGGCTTTGTAACCCTACAGCCAATAAATACCTTGGAAAAGTTGCAGTGTGTTGCATCCCTGTTAAAGCCATTTCCCACACGTTAGAAGGCAACTGTGTCCCTGTTGTGGGAGCTCCAAGGTCTGCTCCAGCCTGTTTGAGCTTTGCCAGGCACTTGTACAACAGCACTGGAGAAAGCCCTTTGTCCTTTTTCACTGGAGAGCAGTGTGCTTTTTCAGGCTGGGGTCCTATGGCTCAACTCCTGCTAGGAATAGCTCCTGGAGAGGAGAAATCAAGGCTGTTCTTATGTCACAAGTGCTCCCACTCGGAAGCTGAATGTGGCTACTGCTCATTCAACTGGTGGTGCAGGAAAGATGCAGGTGCTGAGAGTGCCAGTTTGAGCTGAGTGTGGACAGAGGAGCCTGGGACTCCTGCCCCCTCACTTCCAGGTCTCAGAGAAGCTGCTAAATGCCGTTCTCTGAGCCTGCATTTGAGATGTCAGATGCCACCCCCTGAGGCTGCAGCTTGCATCCAGGACATCTCTTGTTCAGTTATGATGTCTCTGGGCTGGGCTGTGGCAGGGGAGTTTTTTAGTGCTGGCCCTGTATCCTTTTACTGGATGTGTTGAGTGTCTGACCACGCTGGCCCGCAGGGGAGGCAGTGATGTTTCAGAGATCAATTGGGTTCTGCTGCACGTGGTGCCTCCTCCTCCTCCACTCTTAATTAGATTCCTGTGGTCTCTCTTTCTTGCTGCCCTTGTTTGCTACTGAGCCCCTTCAGGGAGACCCAGTTGTGGCCATATCAGCTGCTTGCTGTGCCTATCAGCAGTGCTCTAATGAGCTGCTTCTGATTCCTGTTCTGGCTTGTCCACCGATCTAAGGAAGGTGCCCATCAGTGCTCTTGAAACTGACCTCTCCTGGCAGTGCCACTCTGCCTGTCAGATCCACCGGTCTGGCTGTGCCGTGGGGAGCCTGAGGTTGAGTGGATCTGAGTTATCCCAAGTGCTCTTTCACTCCCAAATGCTGCCTTCTCTCTTGCACATCAGCTCACACCCCCATGTGGGCACAGTGTTCCCATCCTGCAGGTGGGAATCCACATGCTAAGGGACAGGGTGACTTATCCCTGGTCAGAGTGGAAGCAGCGAAGCAAGGAGCCAGGGTGTTATCCCCTTCCTCTGTACCAGGAGCTCTCCTTCTGCCAAGCAACTGTCCTTTTGCCGTGCAGCTTTGTCCTTTTCCTTGGCCTTGCTCTCTACCAGTGGATGGAAGGAACCTCTGCTGTGCTTTTTCCCTTGGACTACGCTGCAGGGGAGAAACAGGAATCCAGACCTTACATGATCCCAGGCTGTGATCTCTGATCTCCCCCAAGGTTCTGCTTCACTTAAGTGATCAGACTGTGTGCATTGAGTTCCTGGGACTGGGTCCCCCCCACTGTGTTGAGGAGAACCCACCAGGCTTGTGGTTTTATTCCAGCTCTGGCTTGCAGCAAAAAGCCAAAACTGGAGGGGGAATTGTCCCCACCTTGGTCCCTGGCACTCTGGTATGGTCACTACCCTGGCTTCATGCTTCAGGACCAGGACTCTGAGAGGGACCTGCAGCACCACATTCTTACACTCTCTTTTCAGACTTGGTGTGCAAGGTCTGCACAGTAAGCAATTCCTTATTGTCCCTTAGGTTTGCTGGGTGACAGTGGACAGTACCCTCTAATGGGCATCTCTTTAGCCCCTCCTTCCCTCTAGAGATGTGTGAAGTTTTAGGATGTTTTATTTGCCTTACAGAGGCCTGACAGTGGGTTGTCATTACCTATGGACAGCTCTGGAGGGCTCCAGCTGACCCTCGGGCAGGGCACTGAGCTGCCACCTGCCCATCCTGCCTGCCTCCCTCCCAGAGTCTTGATTTTGTTCCCCATAGGCAACATCTTACATGGTCCATCAGCTGCTGCTCCCTGTCCAGCTGGACTCTGTGGGCACCACAAGGTGGGTACCTGTCTCTGACGGAGGCTGTGCTCGTGCAAGGTTAGAAATGTCACCTGTGTGCTCCTAAATTGATGATTGAGCTGTCGGGTGTCTGGATGAATCCTCTTGTTCTGTAAACCTAATGTTCTCTAATAGTTGGGGTGAGTCTGGCTGAAGGTTTCTATGGTTTCCTGGTGGTTGCTAAGGAAAAGGATCTCTCTGCCTCTGGGTCTTGGTGACTTTCTTTTTGCCCTGTCCTAGGCACCAGAGCCCAGCAGAACATAATGCTTGTTGTTTCCCGGCCCACTACAATGGTCAGGGCATAATTTGTGACTCCTGTCACGGCTGGGCTGGGCGCCTGCCACTCTTTTTTTCTAAGGCCTCTTTGAAGAATGAAACCAAAGAGCCTTCATGCAGGCGTTTGCATGTTTGCTGTGCTCCCCGCCCCCTCGCTTGCTGTTTCCTTTAGAGCTCCAAGTCATTTAAACGATTTATTTCATGCACTTTACATAGCAAGGAGCTGTAGCAACAGCTGTGTCCATGAATCCTTACCAGGCAGCCCTCAGTATATTTTGGTCTGTCTACATATTGTCCCAGGGACAGTTAAATAAATCTCTGCTGGAGGAAGGGACTTTACAGCTCAGCGGCGAAGGGCTGGCAAATGGGAATATCAACAAGATACTTAGTGAGCTGCTGGATCCTGGAATAACAGCGCCTCTGGCATAAAGCTCTGTTCCCACCAGCGCAGCTGGGGGCCAGATCCAGCGCGGGCTCTTTGTTGCTGTCAGCAGGCACTGTGTCTCCATCCGACACCCAGTGATAAAACTATAGTTACGGAGTGAAAGTTGGACCCAAACCTGCAGACTGGAAGCAGTTAGAACATGTCTAGCCCAGATGCTGCCCTTGTCGCCCTGCTGTCGATCCAGGGCTCGGCTGTTGAATGTGGTGGGCTCATTTCCACAGGTGCCATTTGGGATCTGGGCATGGATGAGCTCAGCTGGGTTCTGCAGAGGCTTGGAGCTGCTTGCAGCACTGGGCAGCATTTGGTCCAGCAGGGCATCACAGGATTCGCAAGTTTACTTTTGCATATGGGATCAAAGCTTAAAATATCAGCTGGCCTTTCTCTCGCTCCTGACTTTTCTAAAACATCTGAACAATTTCTTCTTTAGCTCTGTTAAAATAAATCAATCCGACATTTAAATTGTATGTGAATTTGATAAATAAAGACAGGTTACAAAATGCCACATGGAATGTTTTTTTTTTTTAAAGTTTTTCAACTACTTAGGACAAAAAAAATGTTACAATGCTCGATTTTTCATTTAGTTACATAAATAATTTTTTTATAAATATCTCTTTATAAACAATATATAAATAGCTTTACAACATAAATACATTTATGCATGACATGAATTTACAAACAGCAACGTTATACAGCTGGCTTCATCAGTCTCTTGGAAAAGCACTGTCCCTTGTCTCGGTGAGTGTTTGTATATATAATATATATAAGATAGAGAGCACTTGTTAAAAAAGTAACAAAACCAAAACAGTTGGTGCCATTATTCCTCGTACCAAAAAGAAAAACACAGCCACGTCTTTTGTCCATTCCAGGGGGGTCACTGCTCTTCTAGGTGTTACCTGGGGGATGGCCGTGCCTGGCTGCGTGTGGTAGGAGAAAGTGGACTATGGATTCAAAGCCCTGTGAGGAAGGAGAACAAGGTGCCTGTTAATAGTTGCCATACAACAGCCCTTACCCCTCCCAAGCCAAAATCCCTGTCAGAACAACCCTGGCCATGGGCTGGGGGATGCTGAAGTCAGCAGAAGTCCTCCCTGAGCTTTTTTGCTTGTGCTAAAGCAAGGAAGAAGCTCACCCTTTGCTCTCTGGCTGTTTGGTATTTAGGGGAGAGGCTGAGGGAAGCTGCTGCTCTTCCTGCCCCTGCATCTATTGGAAATCTTTTTTTTCCTAATGAGGATTTAGCAAGAGCAGATGCATGTGAGCTGGCTTCATGGTGTGCATGTGCTTCTTGGAGCCCTGAGCTGGGTGATTCCTTGGGAAGACCAAGGAGCCTCTACATGAGGGAGCAGGGAAGCAGCACTCATCCCTCCAGGACAGGCTGGGGAGCAGCCCACATCCCTCCAGGATGGAGGCCATGGACCAGCACTGGCATCCTGTGGTCACCTTTGGGCCAAGCTCTTCCCACTGCTCTGCAGAGCAGCAGGATGCTGGACCCAGTCCCGTCTCTGCCCAGTTGTGTTACTACAGGGCCAGGGCAGGTCCCTGTGAGTGGGGCAGTGCTGTGGCATGGGAAGAAGAGGGAATGGCCTGGGCTGCAGCAGGCAAGTGCTTCCCCTGCTGTGAGTTCATCTGTGTGTGACCTGTGGGCAGGGCCAGGCCAGAGCTTCACTGCCTCCAGCACCTTCAGGAAGAGCTGGCAGGGGAGGCACTGCCAGATTTCTCCCAAACCAGTCACTGTGGGGAAGTGACATTTCCTTCACCTGTCCGTCCCTATTGCAGTGACTGTGGAGCACTGTGGTAAGAACTTCTCCCAGCTTCCCATAACTTGCTCAGATACAAAGCCAGAGTTGGGAAGTGCAACTCTTGGCAGTCACCACAAAGAAGATACCTGGGGAACTTGTGTATTGTTTTTCCTTACATTAAAAGCATTGGTGCATGGCTGAGACAGGAGGCTCACTAACTCTCCCATTGCAGGCACACGGGGTACCCTGTCCTCCTAACACCTACCCACAGGTCCAATGTGTGTGTCAAGCATAGGGAGGAACTGGGAAAATCTGTCTGCACTGGAGCTCCTCCTGCATCCTCCCCGGAGCCTACAGGTCTAGCTCAAACTATGGGGAATCCAGCTTGAGCTGCTGCGGGAGCAGCTGGGGTCTCTGATCCTTCTGCAAGGCAGCAGGAGAAGCGATGGAAGGGTGGTAACACAATTAAGGCCAATTTGGGGTCTCTTTTTGCCCGCCAGCAACGCCGGGTGTTGCGAGGCGCAGCGGGATGACCCCCTGCAGTCCCACCCGCTGGCATCTCGCGTTCGCGGGGCAACGCATCCCGCGCATCCCCCGCGGTGCCGGAGCGCAGCCCCCCGGCCCCGTCCCGGCCCCATCCCGGCCGCGTACTCACCGCCAGGGGTCCCTCAGCATCCGAGGCCGCTCATGGCGCCGATGCGATCCAGCTTGAGCCCGAAGCAGCCCTTGCCCAGGCCCTTCTTGTGGAGGCCCTTGTGGCGGCGGCCC
>VZRE01015511.1:508101-554432 GCA_013396775.1 Cephalopterus ornatus | reverse complement strand
GGCTGGGGCACGGGGCGCCCCGGGGGCGGGTGTTGTGGCGGCGCTGCCCCTCGGACCCGGCCGGGTGACGGGGCAGGGGCTGTTCTCGTGCTGGGCCCAGTTAAATGGGCGTCCTCCCTCTGCGCGTCCATCCTGCCATTCCAGTTGCTCTCATCGCCTTCCCCACCTCTGTCCCCACCCGTACCCACCTCTGCCTTCCCTCTGCTCTGTGGGGAATATTTCAGTTGCCCACAGAAGGCTAATAATGAAACTGTAATGTGTGCGGAGGGGGCTCGCAAGTCGCTGTTCTTTCCTCGGGCTGCAGCTGCTGACTGCTAACTGTTGCAAGGCAAGCCGTGAATGTTCATTCTCTGCTTGTAAATAAAGGTGACAAAACTCCCATCTCCCGGAACCGAGCTATTGTTCGGAGAGTAGCCTCGCTGGCTTTTATAAATGTTATCTGCTCCTGTTGAATTGGCAGGAGGAGAAGGTGACGTTAGAAGAAGCCTCGTGCGGACCTACCCGTGTGAGGGTTTTGTTAGAGCTCAGTAGCAGGTCAGTCTGTTAGAAGAGTTCAGCTATTGGCCAGCACCAGTGGAAAATCTTAGGAACACAAAGAATCACAAACCACACAAAGAATTTTTCCTATTTATTCAGGGATTTTTAGTTTTTGATTGTGTGTTGTGAAGCCTGTTCACATCCGTGCTCAATTAGTTAAGTAAATTTCACTGCAACACGGGTTGTTTCTCTGAAAGGGCTGGAGCAGCCAGGCTGAGGAGGAGCTGGCTCTGCAGCCCTTGGTCCCTGAAGGATAATGCCCTGTTCCCAGGCAGTGTCTGCATGGAGGAGACTGCCTGGGTGCTTATCCTCTGCAGAGAAAGGGAGAAGAGTGCTGAGTAAGGGCAAAGAAAAATTCCAAGCGTGGTGGGAGTAGGGAAGGGAATATAAATTCCTCTTTTGCTGAGCTCTGTATTCTGTCCTGCCAACACCCCAGTGCTTAGAGAAGTGAGGAGAGAGGTTTAATGGACAGTATGCTTTATTTAAACTTAGGGTCTTTCCAGGGCCCCACTGTTCTGGCACAGAAGAGATGACTGAGCCTTGAAATTCTCTATGTACCGGCTGGGGTGAAATTCAGCTGTTTAGTTCTAAACATGTCTTGAAGTGAAAAAGAGACATTTTTGTGAAAACCCTCAGAAGCCAATTGCACTGGGCTCCACTATCAAGAAATTCTTATATTCCTCTTTCATGTTATGTACAGCAAAAATCGTTGCTATGTCCTGTCTATACCTGTAATTTACCTTAGTAGTAGCTGAGGACAATTTTCTAGATTGTTTTGCTCCAAAAGCTTAAAAGCTAGAGCAGCTGAAAAAGGATTGGAAGATGCTTGACCTGCTCAAGCTCCAGACTTGTGCAGCGAAGGTGGAGGTGTGATACCATCTACAGAAACTGGTGCTGGCTGGAGCTGCAGCCCGTGTGTCTCAATCGCTAAGAACTGTAAGCTCCTGTAAGATGGTTATTATTTTATTTCTAGGAGGGATTTGTGGCTAGGAAGACAAGCTGAAATGGGTAGTCTTAGTGTTTGAAGCAATTCAGAGGTCACTGTGGGAGGGAGATGACAGGCAGTGTGTGTTTTGACAGTAACAGTGAAGCACTTCAGGAAGGATGCAGTTGTTTTTGAGTTGGACATGACAAGACTTTGCTTCTGGTAACCACTAAACTGGTGCTTCTGGTACAGTCTGTCAGTCACTGCTTTAATTTTCCTGGCTTTTTCAAAGGCAAGGAAGAGCGGGTTCAAGGAATCCCTTGTATTTGGGGTGTCAGCCTCAGCGCAAAATCCCTGTTTTATGTGCTGTGTGGGCAAGTAGTGCTTATGGGCTGTGGTCACTCCTAGGTCACAGGTATTCAGTGCAGGGCAGGCGCTGAGTACATTGTGAAACCCCTTCTCCCTTCTGGAGTGACTGACCAACCCAGAATTCCTGTACATTTTAGTGTCTTTTAGTGTAATCAGTTATTTGATGCTTTGTTTCAAGAAAATAACCCTTTTTTCACCTGTGTCTATTTGTAACTCTTTGAAGTTTGGGCTTTTTACTGCACTATGGATCAGTTGGGCCATGTGAGAGGTACTGCTTCTGCCCAAGGTGCCAAGGAGGGACTGAGCAAGCCCACTGCCCCCCAGAAGAACGCGTATGCCAGGCTCGTGCAAAAGCACCACAGCGGCCGGTTCCAGTTCTACTTGAATCACATTGCACAGAAGATGCAGCTGGAAGAAGGCACCTCCAATGACCCCAGCTGGGATCTGGACCCGCCTCTGAGGAGAGGCCTGGTGAAGGATAATCCAGCCAGGAATGGGTTGAACATGCACAGCTATTCACCGGTCAGAACATCTCACCTGGAACAGCCCCTGCCTGGATTTGAGAATGATAAACCCCAAACCGCTCTGAACAGATATCCTTATAAAAAAAATGCTGTTGAAGGAGACTTGGAGCTGGAGGAGGACTATTACTTGCATCAGCGTGGAGCTGGGTCTGACTTGTTAAATATGAGTGATGCTGTGGGTGGGAGAGCGTCAAACAGCCTGAGACACTGTGGGGCTGTGCAGAAATCTTCTGGTTCTGATGAGGAGGACACGTGGAGGAAGAAACAAAAGAAACGAGGCAGATGTCCTGCCAACATTGATACAGCAGCTGGACACTTGTTGACTGAACAGTTTGGTGAGGATGTGCTGGCAATAAATGCCAGAAAAAACAGTCAGTTGTCTCCAGGTCAAGTCCAAGGTGAGTTCACACTAATGAACTGTTTGGTCCATTTGCTACAATTACTGTGGCAATGAATGTGATGTGTTAGTCATGAGTGCGTTAACATGAGCCAGTTCTACTCTGTCCAAGTTAGTCAGCCCTTGGTTACCTGTGGGTGGCTTTGTCCTGGTTTACAAGTAAGCCGTGTGGCATGTGCAAATGGCTTCATGTGGAGCCAGCTTGGGGCTGGCAGGACATAATCCCCTGGCTGAAGCTCTGTGACTGTGGCTGTGCTGCTTCCAGGATCAGCTCAGGGCTAGGAGAGCCCAATTTCTGTGGTGTAGAGTCCAAGTTAATAAGACCACTGGATCTAAGCTGACTCAGGCCAGAGTCATGCTTTTCTCTGCATTGAATCTGGAGTGGTGGTTTGCCTTTGGTCTGAGTCCATCCGATACTCAGGGGCTAAGATGCCTGTATAATAGCCAATCTCTGATAGTGTTGACTCCAGGAAATTTTGCTGAGATCTTGCAGTACTAAGGGGAACGTGTCTCTTAAACGGGATGTTCAAGGCAAAAAGTCTCCTTAAGGAGATAAATAATTTTTTTTTATTTAAAAAACCTCTGAAACACAGCATCCACAAGCAGCCAAAGCCAGGCAGTTTAATTTTGGTTTTTCAGTGTAATGGGTTAAAACTTTCTCTGAATGTTAGTTATGATGAAATACTTTGATAGCCTGATCTTAGGAGCTACTACTGGAGGAACCCATAAATGTCACTGTGTTAAATTCTCTCTAACAAGTAGAAAAAAAGATTGATTTCTCAGCTTGGTAAGATCAGCCTAAGGCCTATCACAGCTCTTGAATTGGAAATCAAGTAACCGTTTAACTAAATCAGTCTTAAAAACTAAGCCCTGTGACTCAAAAAGGGCAAGTAATATGCTTTTTTTTGGGTTTGTAGTATTTTTGAGGTTTTGGCAATAGATAATGTGATAAAGTTGGTAGAATTCCATGAGTTCTTGCAAGACTGATCACAGACAGAGATTTAATGCAGATTATGCTAAAAGTTGTTGATGAGCTTGATTTTTGTGAGGGTTTTTTTTTTTACATGGTTCATTGTAACACTGTTTATTGTGCCTAGCCTCTTATAACAGACTTTGCTACCTTCAGCTTTTGAAGTGTACGAAGAGCAGCTGACAGAGATGTAGAGTCTAGAATGCATACATTTTATATCCATGAAAATGGTAGGTGCCTACATGGATTTCAGTCTAAAATAAAAATACCCTGGCTTTCAAAAGCAAGCGCCCACAGTGGCCTCCTGCTCTAGTTGGGAGTGGGGTTGCACAAGGCCTTTGACAACTAGTTGTTTGTTTAGTGTAAAGACCTAAAGCAGAAAATGTTGACCCTCGTGTTTGACCTCCCAGGTGGAAAACTCACACTGTGGGAAAGATTATTGGAAAATTAATTGCTCAACAGTGACACCCTTCCTCTTCTTTTCCTGCATGCCTCCCCAGCCACTCTCCTGTGTAGCTGGGACTGGTTATCCTCCAGAACGTTTGCAGGGACATAAAAACAGTTTCTCAGGGAGGAAAGAAATAGATAAGAAATAAATATGTCACTTAATTCAGAGAAACGTTTTTTCTGCTGCTCAGTTTGAGTATATTTTAGGATTCTTGTTTAAGTGAAATGAAGATTTTGCAGTATGCAAGTGCTTATGTATAAGAAGTCACACATCACAGTATCAGATTAATATTTTCTCACTTCAAAGCTTGTCTTTGTCTCTCGATGCTGATATAAGTCATATTATTTTGCATAGGCAGGTGTCTGGTTTGATCAGTTTAAATCAAGGCTTGTGAAACTGTGAGGCAAGAATTGCTTCTGTCACAGCAGTGAGGCATATCATCTTTTCAGGAGTGACATTTCCTCACAAATTAGCTCTGTTCAGACTGTTGTAGGCTTTCCAAAAGGCTCTTTGAGCTAATCTCAAAGCCGAGCATCTCTTTTTATATCATTTTATTTCATTGTCCTCTTCTTAAACAGCTCTTCAGCTCAGGCTTAGCCATGGTTGGTTTTGCAATGACCCTGAGCTGACACTACTAAAATTGAAGGCAAATGTGGAGGTCTGTGAAAACCCTCTGAGTGCCCTGGGACAGGCTGTAGGCATTGAGGGACTGGTCCCTGTTAATGTCCTTCCAGTGGTAGGGCAAAGCAGAGTGGTTTATGGAGCCCCAAGAAAATGTCACAGAGCCCTGGAGCTGCTGCTGGTGATGTGTTGTTGTCTGTAGTTCCACACAGTAACTGCTTTTCCTAAGGATTGGAGGCTTTGCAGTTGAGAGAGCTGAGTGTGAACAGACCTCCTTTGTCTCTTGTGTGAAACATGTAACCCAGTCATGAGGCTGCAGGTTGGATTCACTCTGTGGTATCAGCACTCTTGGATTTGGGAAGACAAAGTTCCATACAGAGGAATTCCACAGATTGTCGCTCCTTTCTGTGCAGTTATAACCTCTGCAAGGTAAAACCTCTTGTTTTGAAGTTTCTTCTCAAACAAACCCCAATAAACCAGAAAATAATCCCAAAATGCTACTGTAAATTCTGTGGTGCTTACAGTTTTTCCTCTAATATTATTTTCCTGTTATTTCCCCTTAAATCTCCAATCCTCTAGGTTCTTTGGGTGCAAAAATTTGGTTAAACTTCCTTAACAGAAAGTTATCAAGTCCCTTGGGTTGTTTTCTGGTTTTGATCAAAGACTCTGAGGGTTTTCCCACTTCAGAGTTAGTAATCAAAACCTTTTTTCAGACTGATGGATGTTTCTGTCATAAAAGGGCTTAAAGCTCCCTTTCCCTTGAGGACAGAAATACTGATTCTTTCTGTGGCATCTGTGTGTCACATGCTGGGAGTTGAGATTTGCATGGCTGCTAAGTGGAACTTCATCTAATAACTAAATATCTGTGATGCTTTGCTTTGTCAGTAGGTAGTTTAGAGCAAGCTGCATGTTTTATTTGGCACAGCAAAGTTTCAGTTGCATTTTGAATATGTGCACTTCCCAGCCTGTTTTTTGAGGGAATGTTGCTGTTTGATAGCACATTCCTGAGTCTACTGGAAAGCCTAGAAATCAGATATCTGCAGACAAGGACTGTCCTCCAAATGTGGGGTGCAGCGTGGTCTCTGGGAACACCATCTCCTGGCCACACTTGATTTCAGAGGATCTTGGGAGCTAAAGTACCTGGAAGTGTCGTGGCTTTGTTGATGTTGAAAGCTTGGGTGGAGCAGGATGCTGGTCAAAGCTGATTGCTCTGATATTGGTGCAGATTTTGCAGGGTTATACTGTCTCAGTCTGTATCTGCTTACAGCTTTATTGGGAAGAACACCAACTGCCAGCTTCCCTGGGCATCCTCCTGAGGCTCCTCTCACTAAAAACTTTGTGAGTTTATGATGTGATGGAGGTATCTTGCCCATCTGTCAGGGTCAGCGTGCCCCCTGAGTGGAAACAGACAATTCCTGGGTAACAACAGCATAAGATTTCCACAGCCCTTTCTGATTTATCATCTGTCTGACACTTGGCATTTATTTGCCCAGCCTGTGGTACTTAACCAACTTGGGCAGCTTCCATGGAGGAGTGTCGCTGGCAAGCAGGCTGGTGTTTAGCATCAGAGCTTTAAAAACAATTGTTGCTGTTGGATGGTGGTGTTGTGCTTGTGGCTGCAACCTTGACATTTAAAAGGTTCATGATAGGTAAAGGAAATATCCTGGAATGGCTTTCCTGCATGTTTGATGGGCACAGCTGCTCAAGAAATACCAGCCTTAACAAGATGGCAAAATCTCAGGCATTTTGTCTTCCCGTGGTACACTGCAGTAAATTTTGTATTTGCCTTTGTTTCTCTGGGGGAGCTTTGGAGGAGGAACAACAGCTTCTGCTTTTCCCTTCTTGTAGGGCAAATTTAGGATAATGCTAATTTTCAGTGGTGAGTCTTCCAATTCTTGTGTGGTGGAATTCAGTTCTGAAGAATGCCGTTATTTCCCTATCTGGCACCAGTAAATATGAGCCAGCAATCTACTAAAAACCACAGAATCAACTCAATAAATGGAGAATGTTGGTTGCTGTGGAAATCTTTAAAATGTAGCTAATCTTGCCAGGTTCAATGTAATGTTCCTTAGATGATGTTAATCATAGTAATAAGATATGAGAGAGGAGGGAAGACTGGATTTACTGTATGGCCCCATCTGAGAAACACATGAAAAATAGAATGCTCCCCTCTCTAATGGTTTAGCAACGTCATCACAAACATAAATTTCTCTCTTGCTTTTGATAGAAAAAAAATATTGCATTCCTGAATCTTGTGCAACTAATATTTTTTGGCTAACATCAGCTATAGTATGTGAGTTAATATCTGATGTATCCTCTCTTGGGGAGATGAGATCTTGCCCCTGCAGGGACTGTGTTTTTTATATGTGATCTAATAACTGTCTCCCGTGCCCTTTACCAGAGTCCTGAGCACACCGTGCAGCAGAAGCCCCAGCATTTGGCAGCAAAGCTTTCACCTCTGGGAAAGAAGGACCTTCCTTCACCTGCTAGTGCTCATGCAAAAACGTTCCTCGGTGGAAACACTTGTTGCTGTTAACCTGCTATTTTTTTTTAAACTATGTTTTTTCTGCTCTTTAGCCCCAGTTATGTAGTTCAGGTAACTATGCCTGTCAGCGTGGCGTTGGTCCTAGGGAGATAGTAGGGTGATACAAGAATTGAACTGATTTTTAATTTGTTTTAAATCTTTTCTTTCACGTGACTTGTCATTAGTTTATTTAACAAAGGTCCTGTTGAGCTCCTCCAGGGTCAGTTTCTTATGACATCAGGGGTCTGATGGCAAAGGTTGTGAGTGTGGATGCTGGTGTGGGAGTGTGATTAAATCACAGCTCACGTGCAGTGGTTTAAAAGCCGTTTAGTCAAACTAATTAAATGCAGCAATAAATTGAGAATTGTTACCAACAGGTGTGTCTGGTTTCTGCAGTGTCATGTTCTGTGCTGTTTAATACTTCTGTCAATCGTCAGGAAGAAAACATATGAGTAGGATTGAAAGGTTTTTTTGGATGACTTGGAGAGTATTGAATAATGGGGGCAGTTACGGGCAGCCATCTGGATCACTTGGTGGATTGGGAGCAGGCAAAACAAAATCCATTTATCGGATTGCCAGCATAGAGCCATGCTAGCAGTGTGAGGAACGCAGTGTGGGAAGCAACAGCTTGGAAAGAAGTTTTGAGCTCTTGATGGATTAATCAGCTGAACATTCCCCTCCTGTGAAATGTGGCCAAAAGGGTAATGTATGAGCATGGGAATTGGAAGATGGAGTATGGACTGCGTGTGTCTTTGGCATGGCAGCAGCAGCTTCTGGAGTGCTGTATCCTATGGTGATGCCCTCTGTTTGGGGCGGATGGTGATGAATTGATAAATACTCAGAGGATGGCCACAGGGAAGATTAAAATGCTGGGATCATGAGGGAGTGATTTGAGGAACTCGGCTTTACTTATCAAAGAGATGCTCGGGGGAGGGGAGGTTTCAGTAAATTGCCTACATCGGGAACAGATGTTCAATAATAGGCTACTCAATTGAGCAGATTATGATATAATGCATTTGAGGCTAAACAAATCCAGGCTTGAAATACAGCACAATTTAGCAGTGAGGGTGAATGACCATTGGAACGGTTTTACCAAGGCTTGTGGTATGTGGGCTGTCACCAGCACGTTTAAGAACCCTGATAACAATTTCTACCCCTGAAATATGCTGCAGTTCAAAGAGGAATTAATGTGTAAAAGCCCTCTGTCCTCTGCTGTCCATGAGGTCAGTCAGCCCACACGCCCCACTCAGGTCTGGCCTGTTGTTCAGGTGATCTCCAAGTGTCTCCTTTGCCGTGGGTATCCAAGTATGTAGGACAGGTGCTTTGCAGCTGAATTCAGTGGCTCTGGTGACTCCCCTCCAGGCTGTGGCTGCTGTGGGGCTTTCTCTGCTGCCTTCCTCTACAGCTCTGCTTCTACCTCTCCTGTTCTAAGTGCTGCTGCCCATGTTTTGCCCTCCCACCTCATGCCCGTGATAACCAGCTCCATGAAATGTCGTGGGCTTGAAATACTGAACTCCCTCTTGTGGGGAAATCCAAGCTACAGAGAGTTGAAACTTGGCTGGGGCAGGATGGAAAGCAAAATGTTGGGATCTATTGCATAAAATATTGTCTTCCGTGACAAAAACAAAGATTTCCAGAGTGCTGAAGGAAAATGTCAACACTAGCAGCTGCAGCCCACAGATGTATGGGGCAGTCATGCCTTGGAGAATATTCCAGGCTCTTAGCAAATAAAAGCCAGCAGCCATAATGTGTTTTTGTTCAGTTTTTATGTTTTTAGGCGTTTTCCCCCCACACTGCTAGGTGTTGTGATTTATGTACCTATTACACCGAATAGACAGTATGGGGAAGGGTTCATCAGCAGATAAACAGAATCTACATCACCTTGGGTTACCTTGGGATACGTAGGAATTTGAAGGCAGTTCTTTGATTTCTTCAGCTGTTAATATCTTCTAGTACGTTAGCACCTCCTGTCAGGTACTTTGCCTTTCAAAGCTTCTTGGCTTCTTCTGATCTTTTAGCAACTTGCTTTCCTCAAACTACTGAAGCCCGGAGAAATCAAAGAGAGAACTTCTGCAATATTGTGTTTTTAAAGTGTTTTTCTTGAAGTCTTGAAGAAGCCTTTTCACAGCGTAGTTGCTGGATAAGACAAGGAGCAAAGGGTATTGTGGAAGATGCCTTGGAAAGATGGAAAGATGAGGGGGAGTGGAAGCAGCCCTGACCCACATCCTGAGGCAGGAGTGGAAGTCTGGAAGAATGCAGTCATCAGGCGGAGTAGGTAGCGAGGAGGTCATGAGCAGGGTGGAGCAGGTTCAGAGAGAGTCCTGAAAACCAAAAGAGATGTACCCCCTCCCTGACAACACCACTGCGCTGCCGCACACAGCTGGAGCACAGTGACTATTTTGATAAACTTTTAGTCTATTGCTACTAAATGAGTTTCGTCACCAGCCCTTCGTTCAGAACTAGGAATGGTATCTTTGGCTCTTGCACTCCTGTAGTATTCCTACAACACAAACTCTGCAGAGGAATTGAATAAAACTGCAATTACTATCTGAGTTACTGAAGTCAAAACCCTGCAAGCATGAGGATGCTTGGAAGTGTTTTGGAAGAGGAGGCGTGGCGTCGTGGGCACATGATCTTGGCGGTCAGGAGCAGTTTCCAAAGTATTGTTTTCCACAGCAGAAAGAATCCATTGTGCATATTTCTTCATTTCAGTTTCTCAAAGCCTAGGCCCTTTATGAAAGCCAAAACCAGCAAGAACATTTTCATTTTCCCTAGTTCCATATTGAAATCTAGGGACATGCAGCACAAGAGTTTTCAATAAATATGTGCAACTTAAAGCAAAAGAGCAGTGGCAACATGTGCTTTCCACCATGAGCTTCCCACCTCATTTTCATGAATCTGGAAATAAGCATCTGTCTATGCTCCTGACTTTCCTTAGTATCTGTGGACATGCCACTTTTTTGCTACCTCCATCCTAAATAGGAATGCTTCTTCCTCAGTATTTCATGGTAGGAATGCTGGATGTCTGAATCTTTTACGATCACCTCCAAAAGCAGCTCATGGCCCTAAGAACTCCCTCACAAATCATGACAGCCTGTATTTTCCCACCCAGAGTCACTGACTGCAGCCAACTTGTCCCCTGTGTGGCAAGGATTCCCTTCGTGCTTTTTATTTTGTTGGACATTCAGCGCTTCTATGCAGATTTTGACAGACTTTCTGCCAAAATTGTTTCGAGAATCTGTCTTCTCCAAAGAGGCAAGGCCAGAGCTCTCCAGACTTGTTCCCGGATGGGTACACAGATGACTCCAGTGTCCTGGTGCACAAACACAGTTGTGCCCATAGACAAGCTGCTGGGCTGGCACAGGCAGAATTGTGTTGTGTTAGGTTGTAGAGGGTTGCTGGTAACCAGTTGGGCTGTATCAGTTCTTTGGATTGCTCCTGAACTCATGCTTTAAAGCTCTGCAGATGGGCCTCAAATTAAGCGCTGTCTTATCATTTTGACTTGTACTGATGGTGGAAAGTTACCTTTAGATTTATGCTGTGGCTGGACCCTGGTGGCCCATTGTAATGGGTCAATTAGAGAGGCTGGTGGTCATGGGAGCTGCTTCTGACAGCTGGATTTCAAGACATCATCCACTCATTTCAGGACCTTTACATAGAATTTACATTTTGACTGAGCATGTCCATGTAAATGTAGGTCTGCATTGTTTCTATTCCTTGAATGACTGTTTAATTAACTTTAAACTTAATTATGCAATCTGCCATCTGCCTAAATCCCTACAGTGCTGTTATATCACAGTCCTTTTCCTCTTCCACCAAGATGTTCCCTTTCCTGGAAGTTTGCCCTACTTTTCAGTCATTAAGATGATTTCAAATAATTCACTTCCTTGGCTATTTTTGAGGAGGACTCACAGCAACATTGTAGGAACTCTCTTTAGCTCTGTGGTCAGGCCTGGACCAAGCACAGGAATGTGGTGCAGAACCTCCAGTTTATGATTCTTTAAGTTTACATTTCCTGAGAGAAGAAGGACCTTTTTTAAATTTGCCTGTGATAAGAAGAATGTGCTCTCAGACTTTCTCTTAGACCCCAGATTGAGCATCTGAAATATTGCCTACCAGGTTTATCTCCTGCAGGTCTCTTTGCTGCAATGGAACCTCACTGTACTGATAACGTATCTCCAAGTCTTGCCTTTCCACTCCTACACCTCTAATGAATTCTTTACCATGACATCTTCATTTCTCTCTATTGCTTTGGCTTTAATCTTGAGCCATCTACTTTATTTAACCTCTTTGCTTCAAGATGCTGTAAAATGCATGGAGGTGGTTCTGTTCCAAGGCTGTCCAGGAACTCTGAACTCCGTTAATTCATGTTGAGAGCAGTGTGGAAGCACGGCTGTTCCTAGCACAGGTTGGAGCAGAGCTGTGCTTGCGGGGAGTGTGGTGGATGGGGTTTGGTCCTGTGTGTGTTCTTGGGTCTCTAGCACAGAGCTTTGTTTGAGATAGCTTCCAAGGAGTGTCTTTTTCCTTGCTGGTACAGAACTCCCTTCCCTGAGCAACTATACCAACAGCTGTTTTTGTGTTTTTACTTTTAAAACTAACTAGAACAAAAAAGTATTTGGCTGTTACCATTAGTGGGACATTCAATCTCTTAAATCCGCAAAATATTTTGCAAAACATAAATAGCTTGTTACTTCTGGCCTATGACCGGTGTTTTTGTTGACATAACTTGCATTTGAGATCATTTCAATAGTGTTTGTTGGTTTTGCCTGTTGTTTTTGCCTGTGTGTGGTAATTTGATCCCAGATATTGTAGTAGTCATTTAAGTGCTTGAAGATTTTTGAGTTAGTCATTTCTATAATATGGCATCTATTGGATGTCACTGGTGCATTAGAAATTCAAAACAATCTAACAAATGTATTTTGGCTTTTAAAATATGAGAGGGAATTATTTTAGAGGCTTCTCTGAGCTGCAGAAAATATCAAATAGCTTTGAAATTGCCTGTTTAAGCATACAAAAGGGGCAGACACAGGGATCCTAGCAAAACCACCCTGATGTTAATGCAGTTTGTACTGGCAAAGTGTGCTTCTGCTGGGAGAGTTTATTTGACTTTGGAGAATGAAACATTGCCCGGTACAACAGTGTCAACGCTTGGACTGTGCCTGTCCAGTGCTTCCAGACAGGAGCTGCATCCTCCCAGCTCATCAAGGCTAGGCAGAGATAGATTCATAAAAGAACCTGGGATGAGTTGTTCAGGGGCTATGTAGGATTTGGGATTTTTTTAAGTCCCAGACGTCTTTCCAAAACAAAGCAGAGTTTATGTTGGCTGAACTTTAGTATTGAGACTATTAATACACCCTGTTACACATCAGCATCCATAGTGGCTCATAAAGTTGTTGCAGATAGGACTTCCTGGCAACTCGTGGAGGGTATTCATTTGCTAAAAGACCAAATTTGATGGTTTCTAAAATTTGCTTTGCCAACTCTGCCAGGAGTCAAGGGCCAACTTGAATTTACAGATCTGTGAGGTGATGCCTTGGGCTGTCACATGGTTGAACTGTAATTCATTAAGTCTCTAGTAAGGATGAGTAGTAATGGGCTTTATTTAGCTTTCTTACCATGTTTAACCTAGTCTGACTTAAATGGGAGTGTAGGACTAAGCAAGGGCTGGCATCAGGGTAGTTCTTGTTGCCTTTGGTTGATTAATTCCTGGTTGTGGAGCTAAGGCAGTGTTGGGTGACCTTTCATTTGGTAGCTGCCAGCCCTTCTAGCTCCTGGGTGTGTCCTATCATGTTTTACTAACTGCATAGCTGGGTCGTCTGAAGAATTACTTGAAATTCTTGAAGGAAATTGGTTTAAGTAATTGAAATGAGTCAGCAATGAAATGGAACATTGTAGAAATATGGACAAATATTTAATAACTGTGTGTTGAGAGTGTCTCATTAACTGATAACAAATTGTTCTATTGCGTGTTATCAGTTCTGGGGATATGCTTCTGTTTCTTCTCATGCAAAACCTAACTGGAAAACAGGGGTATTTGAAAGATTCCTTTCCATATCTAGACCATGATCTAATGCTGGGAAGCAATGGAAAATCCTCTAAGCAATAGCAGAGTTAGAGGTGGTCTTGATGTCCAGTTATGGACTGATAGAGGTAAATAGTAGATGGAAGTATTTTGTGTTGGAAAAGTTTGTAACAATATTGTTCCATCTGATGCTTTCAGCATTAATTCCTTTTTTTAAAATGTAAATGGAGTCATTACTTGTTGAGAGAGCTGTCAGTGGGGTGAGTCCTAAACCTGTAGAGGTGTTACCAGCAGAGTTGTTGTGATGCTCTCACACTCCTGCCCACCCCAGCAAGCTGCGTAGGTAATGTTGGTGTCTACATAAATAATGAGATGGTAACAGAGCTGGACGTTTAGTTAAGAGGTAAAAATGTCTAGTGACAATATAGGTGCCCTTTGGCAGGAAAGGAGGAAGCTATACCAAAATCTCCTTATCTTGGAATTTACTTGGATCTCTCAAGTAAAACTAGTTCTTGATGGATTCTGGATGGGAGGTGTTGTGGATGTGCCGATGAAAATTCAGTGAGAAATACTTTCCTTCTCTGCTGGTAGTAATCAAAGAGGTTGTCAGGTGTTAGAGAGCAGTTGGAATGTTTTATTTTTAGTAAATAAAATTGAGGGTCTCTGTTCTTTCTTATGTAAAGCAATATGCAAATTTTAATATAAAATTAAAGACTTTCTGGTCTTGCTAACTTCATGTTTAGTTGAACATTTCAGTTGATTGAGTTGACTATCTAGTTGATCAACTAACAGATGTAAGTTTAATTAAATGCAGTTCTTTTCAAAAGCTAAACTCTAGAGTGATTTTGTATAAATTATGTCAAAATGAACTGATTTAAAACATCTAACCTCTCTCTTACTGTAAGCCAGATCAATTATTCTGGGCAGCTGCCTGTGTGCTTTTTTTTTTCATTCCCAAATAAGAGAAGATTAATAGGTACTTAAGTTTAAAGACCAAAATGTGCCATTGTGTGATGTCAATGTTGTGATGGAGATGAAGTGTGATGGTTTGGATTCCAGGTTGAGTTCCAGTGCTGTCCTTCCAGCGGAGCTCAACCAGCTGCTATTGGACTGGGCTCCTGGGTGGGAGCCAGCCCCCAGCTCCATCCTTTCTACTCATTTTCGTGGTACCCATGTTGAGAATAAAAGTGAGTTGCTGACTGTGAACTGTTCTGAAAGCCCACAAATGCACCCACTTTTCTTTCATGCCTCTCTTGCTGTGGAGGTGGGAATTGTGTGTTTGTACTTCCCACAAGTGCTTCCCCTTGGCGAGCTTGAAGGGTTTCCCTGCTCTGTGTGTGGAATTGCTGGTCCTGTTTAGGTGTGTCACTCTGTCACCTTTGCAGGGAGCCTCCGTGCCTGATACAGATGTTGGGGTTGTTCCAACCCAAATCTCCCTCCAGAGGACTTCAAGTAATGAACAGTCAACCACCTTTCCTCAAATTGTTACTCCTTTGTTATTTCCCAGTGGAAATGGCAGAATACCTAGAAATCCCAAGCAAGTGTTGGCTGCATCCACAGAGAGCATCATCTGTGCAGCCAGATAAACATACCCAAGCATGTTGCATTTGCTGTGTGTTGTGAATGTTTATGTCTTGCGTTAGAGCTGCTCTGTGTTCGAGCCTGAATGGTTCTGCGCAGCAGACATTTGCTGCTCTGTGGTTGCTTCAAGTCTCCTTTGGATCAGCCACCCTCAGCTCTCAGTCACTGCACTTTAGTCTCCCTTCTACTGAAATGATTTTTAATTTTTTATTGTATTAATTTACTTATTGATTTATTTAGCCTTTGATTATTTTAATGCTTGGAATGTGTTATTCCTTTGCGTGACATCTTGCCCTGAGATATTTTTTTCTATCCTACAAATCATACTTACAAACTATAACACCAAAGAAAAAGTAAGACTGACACACCTGGTGCTGGAATAAAGTTTAGTCAAGTTTGTGATAGTTATTTTTGAGAGATTAGTCTCAATATATCCTACGCTATCTAGAGAGTAGTCAAATTACAGTTTGCTTTGTGAAATGATGTCTGTTTATCCATTTGAATATTAATGCTGGGCAGCCGGGACAGCAGGAAAGCCCATCATCAGAGGTATTTCTGACTTCCAGTTTTAGAGGACAGGTGCAGAAGCAAATATTGACTCTGGTTGAAACAGATGGTGACCTGTAGTTAGTTCTCTTTCTTTTAAAAGGAGAAATACAAGAAATTACAGTCGTGCAGAATTTGATGTGTTCCAGTTGAATGCTAATGGTGACAGTTGTCTGTGGCTTTGTAATGGGGTGGTTTTGTTTTGCCATAAATGTTGTGGCCAATGGGGTCAAATCCTTATCAAAGTGGCTGTGTGTAAATGGCCTTGCAGGCCAGCTGTGTCGAAGCAGTTTGTTCTTTTGAGTAAATTTTTAATTTGAGTTTGTGTCTGAGTCTGAGCAAATGAAAAATCCCACAAGAGCAAGCACAAGGCTTAAGTGATGGAAACATGCAAATTCCTCTCTGCATTTCTACCTTTCATCACAGAAAGGTGCTTCTCCACCCTTTGCTGTTGCTGTATGTTATTTCTGGCCCCAGTGGCCCCAAATTTTTTGAACCAATGGCCATGCCAAGTGCTGGGACAACTCTGTTCTGCAGTGCCTAATTTTTTCTCTTTTTCCCCCGTGCCTTTTAGTTTTCTGCCTTTTTTTGTTTGTTTGTTTCAGCTCTTCCTTAATTACACGTTAAGATTTAGCCTCCTTTTTATCCCAGGTTCTTTAATTCATAGTAGTATGTTCTGTGACTTGCTGTCATAGAAACAAGGGCTTTAAAGCACCTTACCAACTCGTGTAATCCATTTCACTACCTCAAGGAAAAAACGACTCTTTTTTAGACCAACTCTGGCAGACATCTGTCTCACCTATTTTTAAGAACCTCCAACGAAGGAGATTGCATGACCTCTCAGGGTGATCAGCCTAGTGCCTTGATTATTTAATAGTGTTCCTAAAATCCCACTTGTTGCAGTTTAAGTCAGATTCCTTCACCAAACTGCTTCTGAAAACCCTATCCAGAGTAACTGTGTTGCCAATTCTCTAGTTCATGCTTTTACTTTTGGTTCTGTTTTTAAACTTAGTATCTTGACCGTTAGAGCATTTGTAAATCAGTTCATTAGGTGTTTGCGAATCGGTTAATTTTAGTTCCATCTCACCACGTGGTCCGTACACAGGTAGTGTCGCCTTGGTCACGTTGGTTGAAACCTGAATTTGGGGCTGTGCTCTTGCCATGTTACAGCTGCAACCTCCCTGAGACAGTCTCCTCCCTGGAAGCACACAGTATGAAAAGCTTGATAGTGTAGAAAGAGGCCAAACTACTGTCACTGAACACAGAGGACCCCTCTTCATTTCAGCTTCCTGTTTGGAGACACCACCGTGACATGTAATCTTGTCCTGGGCTGGTCTGAGCTGGCACCTTGAGTTGTCCCTCTGCCTGTCTTGATGTCTCCTCTCCTGAATTAGAAGAATCCCTCCCTCC
The DNA here is from genome assembly GCA_013396775.1 of Cephalopterus ornatus. NCBI lineage: Eukaryota > Metazoa > Chordata > Aves > Passeriformes > Cotingidae > Cephalopterus > Cephalopterus ornatus. The sequence goes on along the minus strand of VZRE01015511.1, from coordinate 537,558 downwards.
TTCTGCTGATTTGTTATTATATATATATAAAAGTTGCTGTTCGTCTGTGATTGGGTAAAGTAGCAGTTTTATTGTACCATATTTTTAAAGATCTCTGTTTAAGCGCAGCTTTTTAAACATTTTTTCGTCTTGCTGCTGTGAAGCAATCTGTGATTTCGTTTGGGAAGGACACCATAGGTAAAAAATTTGCCTTGTAACTTGGATAGCGCCATAGCAAATAAGTTGGCGTTGCACATTTTCTGACTTGCAGGTACAAGCTTGGACCCAGGGAGCGTAGCCAGGAGGGGCTGGAAGGCAAAGCTGTGATGACATGTTCAGTATCCAGGTGGAGGGCCAAGAGGGCAGCTGCGCGGCGCTGGGTTGCATTCCAATGTGCTGATCCGTGGAACAGCGTTGGCATACGCTTTGGAAGCTGCTGCTTGCTCTCCTGGCTGTAGGGAAGGGGCTGAGGTGATGGCAGGGAAGTAAGGGGTGAGTCTTTGCAGAATATTTTCGTATGATCTTGGCCTATTCTGAGCAGACTGGACATTGGGAGCCTTGGCACTTCGTGGTGTCGTTGTGTACCCTGCTGCCTCTGGTAGCTCCAAAGTTAATTGCTCCAGCGTGGGTTGTTAAGAATTTTTTTTTTCCTCCTTGATTCCTGAACTGCTTAATTAAGTTGTAGGGAAGTTATATTTTCTCGCTACTTGGGGGCTTAATGGGGTGGAGGCTTTGGAAACAGTTTAACAATTTCACATTTTATGTGCTCTAATGAATTTCCCAGGATTTTGGAAGGGTTGTATTCAACTTTAGCATCGTAATTTCCAGAGTTTTATTTATGCTAAAATAAGTTAGTGGTGGATTATGAGTCCCAAAGAGCCAACAGATTACAAATGAACTAATGAAGACATTGTTTCTCTTGGATAAAGGGTATGACTCACGGTTGTGACTTGTACTGAAGTACTAGAGACCGTGAGCTTCACCAGGACCACAAGCTGGCACTGGGGTTCCTCTTCTCTCCCCTGTTATTTCAAACCTGTATTTGATTTCAGGTGCAGAAAAGAGAGGGTTTGCAAGGACCAGAAACAACTCTGAATCTTCAAGAACTCCCCAGAACTTCGATAGGAAGAGGCAACTCTCTGAATCGCAGACAGAAACAATGAAAAATTCAGACAGCAGAGTAAATCCTAGACAACTGGGAACTCCCCGAGGTATTAAAGCAGAATGTGTACACGCTTCAGGAATAAGCTGCCTTGAAGCCTGTGCTCAGCAATATTAAAAGATGGGCTGGGATGAATGCTATTGACTTTAAAATTAGCTGTAAAAGACTGTTGATTATTGTAAAATATGATTATTCCAGGCTTTTCGGTGCTCTGAAGTCTTGTGCCAGTATTTCTAGACAAACTGTTCTCAGAAGTTCAACTCAGAATATTAAGCCTCTGTACAGCTGCTGTTAAGATGCACAGACGTGTTTGGGGGGCAAGGTAACATTTCTGAATTTTTGTTTGCAGGAGGATCCTATGCTGCTGTCCCAACATCAGGTGACAGAAAGAATCTAAATAAACCCACTCGAGGGAGGAAGAAGAGTATATTTGAAGCCTACATGTCAAAGGAAGATGTTTCAGCGGGACTGAAAAGGGGAGAGCTTATTCAGGTGCCTGAAATGTCCAGTGTCCATGCTTTTTGTGCCCTTAGCAGGATACTTCTTGCTGAAATTTCTCACAAAGATGTTTGTGCTTCCTTTTGGAGCAGCAAAAGCACAACCTCATTAGGCAGCAGTTCTTTTCTGAAGAATGTGAGGGTGGACCTGCTGTTAGTGTGGATAACTGGATCCCAGAAGGAGATTTGCGTGAAGGCAGGCAGGGCTGAGATGGAGAAGAGGACAGTGTCCTCAAACCACATTTGTAGTACAGTCCTCAACGTGGTGTAATGTTCTCCAGGGCACACCTGGCATCCCAGTGAGATCAGACTGGGTGGGGAAAAAAGGCAGGTGGAAGTCACTGAGGGCATGTCAGCCATGCTGAGACATCATTTACCCAAACACACACTGGTGCATTGCCATTTCAGTAGCACTGTAATGCTGGTGAGGCTGTTGTACTCACTTTCATCTATACGCTGAAGTCACAAATGACATCACCTCAAATTTTGTCTGATTTCTTGTTATATTTGTATAGTAATTCTCATATAATAATGTAGTGGCACAATCTCTTGAGGTGTGATGAGGCTTTCACGTATAAGACTGCCTGATTCCATCCTGCAGATGTGCTCTTAACTTTCAGAAAAATAGCTCTGTGGCATATCCCTGCTGATGATCAGCGTGGTCTGCTGGGCTACTTGGACCTTAGGCCAGTGCCTTTTTAAGGACCATCGTAGACATCTGCAATGGCAAATAAATGGTGAGGGAAGAAATGGGAGCCTCGAGTCGTGACTTCCCCTGGGGCTGCAGTGGCGTATGGCATCAACTAAAGCTTCTGCCTCACCTTCAGGAGAGTTTTTGGCACCCATTTGTGATAATACAGCCTGATAGCATTAAGTACAGTCTGTGTAGCCTGCCTATGAGGTCAAGTGCAGCTGCAGATGAGGCACATCCAGGCAATGACTATCACCTGAGAATCCCACGGAGATGCTGAGTCCCAACGGACCTGTGATTGCATGATTTCTGGCAAAACAATTCCTAATTCTTGTAAATGCGTAGTGTCTACTCCAGGTCATGTGCTGCGTAACTGGAAGAGTCATATGTGCTTTCTTAGGCTCTGTCTGTTTTGCTTTTATCCAGTTCCACATCTCAGGGAGACAATTGAGACTGTAGAAGTTGGATTTAATCATTTAGAACTGAGATCATGGGCATCCCAGCTCAGTATTTCTCATCTTCAGCTCGTTCATCCTTATGATCTTGTCAAGACCATTCATCATTGCAGCCTCAACCAGGATAAGTGAGATCCTGAAAGCAACTTTAGTGAATGGACAAACATTCCATGTTGTTCTGTACAGTGGCAAGAGACACTGAACAAATACCTGCTGTGTTAATCCCCAAAAACAGGGCGTTGGTCTGGCATGGTAATCTGCAAAAAGGCTCCACAAGAGCCTGTAGAAGGGGTGATTCAGACCTATTGGTCTGGATCTGATGGTCCTGAGCAAACTGGAGTGCTCTCAGGCAGAAGCACGACTCTCTGAGCATGGGCTGTCCTCTGGAGCATCCTGAAAACTCTGAATCTGCATGTATTTGTGTGAGAATTTGAGAGATTTGTTAGAGAAAAAAGATGCTACCATAAATACTGAGACTTTTGCTGAACCCTGACAACTAAATGTTCCTGAAAGCCTAACCCATGGAAACTACTGGCAGATGTGGAGATCACTCAGATGAAATGTGAGTGCCATGAAAATTAAACAGTCCTAGATCAGGAAGAACGAGAAGTTATTTTGTGAGTGCTGATGTCTGTCAGTAATACAAGTCTTAATGACTTCTGGTACTGTATCTGACATATCACTTTTTGATATGTAGCACAGAGAAGTGCCCTGTGGATTCCTGGATTCATTTCATCATGTGACGTGTGTGGAAGTGTCCTTCCACGAGAAAGGGGTTCTGCGCTCAGGCGCTGGAGAGTGTGTAGAATTCCCACTTCCCTGCCCTTAAAACCGCAGGGAGCAAACACCAAGTGTATCAGGTTTGTTGGAATCACGTTGGATGGTCTGAAGGCAAACAAGACGGAATAACCTCTGCGTAGTTACGTTAGCGCAGGATGACGGTTACACACAACAGATGAAATCGGGTTGTGTATTAAAGAGCATTGACCCAAAGGACTGGAATCATCCTGTGAAGCATCAGCCAGAAATTCATGTCTGCTCCACGCCTCCAGTGTCTCCCAGACCCTCCCTGCAGGGCTGCTGGGGTCAGGCGCAGCAAGAGTGTGCAGTGCGCAGAGAAGCAGAACCTGCTTTGCTGTTAAGAGGGTGTTTTTCCCTGGAATGCTGCTCTTTTGTGGGTGTGAAGGATGGGGTTTCCCTAATTTTCATGAATTGTTTTTTTCAAAGGAGGCCTCGGTAGCAAGCAGATACTTGTGAACCCTGCCCTTTTTTGGTGATTTGTACATACAAATGGATCTAGGCAGAGTGTTACGATAGGTGTTATAAACTGCTTGATTTGGGACGCTGTAAGTTTAGTCTGAGTATTGCCTACCCTGGTTGGAGCAGGGCAGCTTGAGAAATCATGACCCTTTCGTGTCTCACTGGGGAAGCTCAATAAGGTTAGAAACTTTTTTTGGCAAGTATATATGAAGCTGACTTGAATCATCACAAAATGTTTTAGAAACCTTCCTGCAGACCTCTTTCTTCCCTTTCATAACAGAGGCCCTACTGACAGAAAAACATTGATAAATATAGCAGCTATTATTTGCAAGCTATTGTAAAGTAATACAACATTAGTGTGACATCATGAAACTCTGCAGCCAGATCCTCAGCCCCTAATACACATATGAGAACAGTTGTTCGTTGCAGATGGGGAGAGTGACTGGTTCCAGATATGATATCACAGCGTGAAATGTACAACATTGTAAATAGGATTTTCATAGGCACAGATAATAGGGCCCATCTGCTTTCTAAGATAAATTTTGGGAGTTTCTTGCTCAAAGGAAGGAGCCGAAGTATTTTAATGCTACTTGACGTAAGAATTCTAATGCCACTCGTAATTAGGTGGTGCATATAAAGTGCAGACCAACAGGCTGCACGGTAAATGTGGTGACCCTGTGCGTGTGCTGGAGCTGGGCATCCATGTGCACATCGCCGCTCTGGCGCCTTCTGGGCCACGGACACAAACCCTGATTTTTCACGCGCATGATGGGCATTTGCACCTGACTGATTGACAGCTGTCCCAAACTATTCAGGGGGATTCTGCAGAGGAACACAGGATATCCCCTCATCTGCTTTGTGCTGGTGGGTAGATGGAAGTTGTTTGACTCATTGTCAAGCAGAGCAACTATCCCTTTCCAGTTTTTCCTTTCTCTCTCTAGCAGCTTCCTTTAGTAACAGCGTATTGTTTTTGAAGACTGATTTTGGGAAATAAGGGGAGAAAGACAACTGTTGAGAATTTTCCCTCAGTGGGTACCAGTGCTAGTAGAGGCTGATGACAGCCAGTCAGCTCTCGCTTTGCGTGAGCATAAAATATCCCCAGGGTTGCTCGCAGCAGGTCGTCTTTGTTTCTGTGCTGTTATCCTGGGTTGTGACTGCTATGGAACTCGTGTGCTTGTTAGTTCTAGTTATGTAAGACCTAAAGTCAGATATTGCAGCAAAGTATTCAAATAATGCCTAAAGAGTATGGCATATATGCTGCTGGTATTTCCAAACAAAAGGAAATAAGTACAATGGAAAACCTTCATAAATCTGCAAAGTCTTCTTCAAGGCAGCAAAATTTTCACATGTAATCAGCTCTATTTTCATATTGTCTGAGTGTTTCCTAGACTACATAAAAAAATTATTTGCTGCAGTAAATTTTTAAGGAAGCAATTCCTGTGAGATGTTCCTATGATTGCTTAACACAGAAGTGCAAACAGATGGAATCTGTTCGTATAATAAATTGGCCAATGTTACTTCACATGCACAAGCGGAGAAATTTCTAAAGTTTCAACCCAAAGCAGAAGCCTGTTGGAAGGTAGATACCTACTTATATTCCTATAGGGATCAAATGCTGTCAGTTTTAACTGCAGTCAGCTGAATCCCAATCGCCAGAACCCTCTTGGGATGAGAATGGCACTGCTGTGTAGCTTGTATGGCCTTGGTTGGCTCTGCCTTTCTCTTGGATGGACCTGAGTGCAAGTAGCAAAACCGGTTGGTTTACGTTTGGAGGAATTGATATGAATTTGTTGCAGGTGACTTGGGCTTTGAGTTGGCAGATAACAAAGCAGAAATAGATAGACCATGGAGTTTCAAATGTATTTAAGACAGTTTGACTTTAAGTGTGTTTAAACAGAGTTTAATCCTGTAGACTTTAAATGTTTGTTTTTGGAAAATCCTTTTGATTCTTTTTTGGTGATGTTCTTTATTATCACAGAGTTACTGCTGCTGTCTATTTGTAGAAACTGCCTAAGCAGCCAGAGCCCCATGAGACTGCTACCTGCTGCCATGCAAGCTCAGCTTTTCCTCTTTCCTTATGTCCTCCAAAATAAGCAAAACCAACATTCTCTTTTCCAAGACAGAGCAAACTAAGTTGTTTCTATTGTCCATTTGCTAGTGAAGTTGGTGGGTGCTCAGCAGAAAATACGTGAAGGGAGCAGGAGGGCTTGGATCCTCAGTTCACCCAGTAGCAGCAACAACTAATGATTCAACATCTCTTCGACGACAGACTGCAGTAGATCAGCTTAAGTCTATCATGAAACTGCCTTTTGGCTTGAAATTGCTTGGATGCTAAGTTGTCAAGACTTGAAATGTATAATGGAAATTTAGATGTATCTCTCATGTTTCACAGTAGATATATTACCTACAGCTCTCTAATTTAACTGGTGTTATATAAAATTAATAAGATTCAGGCATAATCTTTCTCCTTCTTTTATTTTTTTTTAGGGGCCCTTGAGAATAAATCCTAAGAAGTACCATGAAGCCTTCATTCCATCTCCAGTAAGTGTAATTTTATAATGCTTTAAAGTTCATAAGTAAAGGTGCATTAAGATAGGAGTTATACTGTGCACAGAAGGTCACTCAGAGGTGAATGAGTTGGAATAAATGAACACGATCTGGATTTTCTTTTATATCAAATATTCCCAAACAAATCCTGCTTTTTTATACCTCAAAGAAATACTTCTCTTGTGCTGAAATTGGGGATACTGCTGGGTCCCACAGAGGCCAGCTGAAGTCAGGTTTGAGGACCACCAGATAGTGTAATCAGAAACCCTTGGTTTATGGCTGCAGAGGTTTTATAGATTTTCCACTGATTTAAGTTAATCTTCCCTAAACAAATATGCTCTCCGTTTTCGATCTGCTGCATGAGCTAATTTGAAAAGTCATTCCAGAAATAATATGCGTGATTCCTTTTCATGTGCCCGCTTTGGCATGGGATGTGCTTGGTTGGCTTGAGATGTGCTTCTGTCACATGGGACTGGCTTGCACCTCTTCTCTCTTCTTTCCTTATTTTGACAGAAAAGAAGGGCTCTTGCAATTTCAGGGCCTTCCAGTCGGGATGGTGACCTCACAGCTGGCACAGCCAAATCTTTTTATCTGGAACTGACTTGGTCAAAATGTTGCTGTCAATGAGAGAGAGTTTTATATTGAAATGTTTTGCTGGTGTGGGGGAGAGAAGGCAGAGCCTGCCCTGAAACAGTGAAACACTGATTCTGTTGTTGTCCCTGCTGCTGACAGCGCTATTGTTTCGGGGTTTGGATTGAAAGCCTTGAAATTCATGGCATTGTCAGTTCACGTTGTTGATTGGGGTAATGTTTTGGAGCCCTCTTTGTTAGAGAAGTCTGGCGTTACAGGGGCAGGGAAAGGCTAAGGGCGCACAAAGTAGACTAGGATTAACTAGAGGGTGAAGTACAGACCAGTTCTCCGGTACATCAGTAGGGCAGTGCTCTGTGTGTAAGTAAAAGGAACTGTGATGCTTCATTTACAGGTGTCCTTGTAGGTGTGGTGAGTGTAAGCTGTTAAATATATTGTCTGAAATTACAAAATGCAAGGTTAAAAGAGAAATCCAGCTATTCACAAGAGTTAACTGGATGTGAGGCTTTATCCCTAATCATCCCTCTCATGTCCAGCTGTTGCCTTATGCCTGTTTTAGGTGCAGGAATACATACATTAAGGAGGATTAGCAGAGGTGGTTATCTCAGCTGTCTTTCTACTTTTCTGTCCTTTATGGAGCTGAATACCAGAACCAGAAGAATCAACACCTGGATGAAGATGACTCTGGCTGATGTAGGCACAGTCCTTTAAGATAGAGGCTTTGGGAAGCTCATCCTTTGTATAACATGATTTGCCATAATGGAGGGTTTGCAGCCTTTGTGTTCTTCTGGACTTCCCATCACTGCCAGATGCTGCAAGAGCTGCAGCTGTGAAAAATCACTCTTTCTCTCCTGCTGTTGACTAGGGCACTGTTACCCCTTTCTCTTCAGCTATGACTTGGCCAGGGCTTCATGGAGTTCAAATGCAACAGCTGTTCACCTTCTGGCACCAGAAGTTTCAGTGTGTTTCTTGCTGCACATGTGTTCTGTCTGCTCATCTCATTGTTGCATGAGGAGCTGAGGGGAAGGCCCAGGGCTTTTCTCTTGAAAGCTACCCAGGGAACAGACCCAAGCATTTAAATCTCTGCCTCCCATGTCGTGTTTTCCCTACACAGGGTAGTGTGGTTTGAAATGCCAACATTGTCAGTGTGAAGAATGATACTGCTGAGCATGAGTGACAGAGTGACTGTAGCTCTCCTGTGCTTGTGAGAGACACTTCCGGAGCAGATGGAAACACTGCAGATCTTCCTTTTATCAGAGAGGAATAGCGAGCAGCACCAGTGATGTTCCCAGGTGGCCACAGAGCAGTGAAATCCTTGTGGTCCCTGGAGGGGGCTGCGGAAGTCTGAAGCTGTTGTGGCCAATGCAGTATATGCACCCCGGAGGCAGCTGAGACTTTGCAAGTGATTGTGTTCTGTTGACATTCAGTGCTGTTTTAATTGCATTAGTAATCTGAAGTGCCAGCTGTGCAAAGGAAGAAGTGAGATGCACAAATGTTCTTGGAAGTGCGTAAGTTCGCCCAGCAATCGTGAGCCTGTAGCTCAAGATATAGCGATGTTTCTTTTTTACACATATATAAGGGGGTGTGTGTGTGTATAGTTTGGAATGAGAGTGACTGGCTGCAATTAAAGACAAGACTCTTGCGGAGTGTGGAGATGCAGCTTTAACTAGGTGGTGTGACACATCAGACACCTTTACAGAGAGTGGAAGAAAAGGTTTGCTTGGTGTTTTCTTGGACACAGGAGAGAAGGAAAAAAAAACTGTAGAACAAACAAATTTTGGTGAATGTCAGCCTGTGTCCAGCAGCACAGAGCAACTGCAGTTACAGACAAAAAAAAAAAACCACAAACAAAAACCCCAAACCAGAAATTTGCCTTAAAAAGTGACTTTGAACTTTTCATTTTTATGTATGTGGTGGATTTAGGTAAAGAGTTGGGGCTGAAGGGAAAGGGTGGGGAGAAATAAGGAATAAGACCATGTGTAAAAAATCTGGCTTTTTAAAAAGAACGGTTTCCAATTTGAATTATGTTGGTCCAAGAGCCTTTGCAATTTTTCTGCATCTTGTCATGGGAGGCAGCTTTCACACAGCTGTTGAGCTGCTGCTGCTTTTCTTTCTAAGACTAATTTGGTCTCTTGGAGGACAGCCTTAGTTTCGCATCATGGCAGGGTTCTTCCTTTTATTGTTTCGGTATCTAAGCAGAGTAAGATACTTATGTGATATTAGGACTTCATGTTTTCAGGTTATAAAAGAAGTTTTTCTTGGACACAGAGCATGCTGGTAGTTCTGATTGGATTTACTCATGCATGTGAGACTCAGGAGTGTATCTGAGAAATGACTAAAGTTGTGAATCTGAATTCTTGTGAGGCTGGTTTTTTCACTGCAAGGCAATGAAGTACTAATCTAAAGAAACCCATCCTCCTTTCTTGTATCTCAAAACTACGCAAAGAAAACTCTCCTTAGAAAAACTATGTTAACTGCTCATATTGATAGTAAAAGCTCACAGTTTGACATGTTCATGGCATGGTAAGCAGACACATGGAATTCTTCATATACTGAATTGTGGAAAACCAGAAATTAAAGCAGCAAGAGCACTGTCAATAATAATAACAATAAAAAAAAAGGGACAAAACTGGCAATCCTTTAAAAGCTAAAATCTTTGTGTTGGCATCTTCAGGAAACTTTATTCACCCCATGAAGAAAATCTTTCAATCCAAATTTAGATTAACTGAATGCCAAACATGTCTGAGGTGGATAATCGAAGTGCGTGCAATTAGTAGAGGCTCTTGTGCAAGGATGTTAACCCAGAGCATTCAGAGAAGATGTCGTAACATGTCTGTTACAGTAAAAGATCTCCTGGCTTGCAGTTGGCATCTATAATCATCATTATTTGGAATATCTTCTAATATTAGTTGTGCCAAGTGCAGAATATATGGTGTTAACTCATCTGAAAAACAAGAGACTTCATCCCCACCTACAATCCAAGCCACCTTCACAGAGTGACCTGCTGATTCAGGAGCTGCATGTCCTTGCTTTCCCACCTCACCAGGAGAGCAGCAGGAGCTCTGCATGGAGTGCTTTGCAGAGACTGCCCTGTAAACATGTTCTGAACACTGGCTTTGAGTGCTTGAGGTGGGAAATTAAGGTGTCAAGAGCTGTGACTGCAGAAAACTCCCCATTCCCAAGAGGGGAGGAACTGTAGAGGAACTGAGCAGAGCTTGCAGACGACACATCTTGAGGGCTTGGCTCTGTCTTGAGTAAATACTGTGGAACTACTGTACTGGCACATCCATACAAAGGATTTCTTCTGTTGGCTGAAAGATATTGTATGTTGAAGGACATATGGTGAATCCATTTCATTCCTATGCTCAATTGGAGATGTTTGTCTCACCAGGGTGTGTGTCTTTTTTGATGGCAGTGTTTTAAACCTCATAACAACTGTAATTTAATATGTTTTGGTTTGGCACTTATTATTCTTCCTCTTTGACTAGGATGGAACTCGTGATATCTTTATTGATGGAGTGGTTGCTCGCAACAGAGCCCTGAATGGTGACATCGTGGTAGTGAAACTGCTTCCCAAGGATCAATGGAAGGTCAGTTCAGTATATTTTTTCTGTGATTTGAGAGAAAGAGCTTATTACTGTTTTCATCACTAAACTTTGGGGCTTGAGACAGAGAATAGAGGATTTCCTACAGATCAGTTATTTACAGTTTATGCTGCTGTGGATTAAAAGACTTTATCCATTACAAGTGTTGAAACCTCACTCTTTGCATGGAATGGCCTTCTTTATCGCTGTATAGAAGCCTGATGACAAGGCTGGTCCAAAGCTCAGTTGTCAGAGGTGACTTTTGGTATCTGTTATTTAGCTCTCTTCACGCTGTGGCTTTGGATAGCACTGTGTAGGTGTTTGCAATTGCTCATGTATTTGACAAGTGTTGCTCACAAAGCTTTAGTAATGGTTAACTCTCTCTATTTTATGGGTCCTCAGTCCATGGGAAGCTTATTTTGTCACAGTTCCAGATTTTGTGGTAATACTGAAGCAATGCAAATGGAGGGCAACCACTTTTCATGTCTGAGAATTTCACTAAGATCTCTCTGTGCTTTTTTTTCTTTCACTGATTAAACTCAAAATCCTTTCAAACATCTGGATAATTTGACCTTGTTTGCAGTTTTATCTTCTAACACTGCAAGGTGTTCTTGCAAGGGAGGTTCTTGCTCCTTTTCTCTAGTTGCTGGGAGCTACAGTTAGCAATTTTAACATAGGTTTTCACACGTAAGCATGACAAGACCGCCACAAATTATTTTCCAAACATGATTTTTGAACTGTTTTTGAGAGTTTAAAGACTATTTTGTCTCCTGGACAGAAGTTATAGTAAAGGTCATTCCAGCAGGGTGCGGACTGATCTGAACTGCCCTGGCCTGGTGCTTTTTACTCAGTCCAGCTACTTTCTCTGCCTGTAATTGTTTGAAGTTAGGTGTTTTTAGGCTTGCATATGCAAGATCTTCAGTTGGTCATTCGCTGAACCTTCCACCTACTTTGTTTAAATCTATTAACAATGGAACTGATGTTTTGAATCACTTTAGAACTTGTCTATTCCTTTTAAATATGCATAAAATGAATAAATTACCTGAGTATTTATTGATGCATGTAAATGCAAAACTACCTTATACAAAAGGCAATCATAAGTGGGATCCGAGATATCACAGGTATATCCATATGCAAATACAGGAAAGAGATGATCTACAATCTGTGTAACCTCTGGAAATGAGCTTTGAGGGTCAAAGCAAAATTTCTTTGGTAGCTATTCAAGACTTCAAATGAGAGTTCACTAAAACTGTGTTGATAGCAATATGTTTTGATCACCAAATCCATATATATAAATTATCTTTTGTGTTAAACCGTTTCATTTAGTTGGAATAACTGAATAGTTTGGACGCTTAGATCTGTTGCCAGGACCTGCCAGCACAAGGGCTTCTTTGTAGGCTTGATAGAGGTTGCCTGAGCTGGAAACTTTGTCTGTAGTTTTCCATTTATACCTGTCTCTAAATAAAGATAACGCCTCTCTCTTGTATCCTCATACCTTAGTATGTTCAACAGTAATGATATTTTATGAATACAAGAGAAAGGGTTCAGAATGTTATCCCTGTCCTGGGAAAATGCTGGAATAAATAGAACTAGTGGAGAGGTGGTATCTGACTGCAAGGAGGCAATTCAGAAGACTTGAGTGCTTTGTAATATGATTATGATTCTTCTGTGGTGAATTTAACCTTGCCAAGTGAAGTAGCTGGAACATGCCAGTCATGTTTTTCAGCCACACAGGTGCTGCCCTATGTAGTCTCATTCTTTGTTTCTTGCCATCAGCAACTCAGTCAGCGATGACATCCCTTTTCCCCTGCTCCCTGAATCTCTTGCTACGTGCTCATGTTTGTATTAGTTCTTTGGGAAAGGTGCCACTAAGTTGCACTGAAAGATAACTGCATTCTGCCAAGTAATTCATACTGATTAATGATAAACTGTCTCAACCTATTTTAGTTTTTCCATTTGTTTAGTCTCATGCTGCTGCAAAGCTGCCACATAGGTGTCTTGAGGGTTTTCTCCTTCCCACTGGGCCTTTGGAACAAGCTGAAGAGCTTCTATTATTTCTCTGAAAAATGTAAATCAGATGTATGGTATAACTGATGCTCTCAAAGGAGACTTTACAGGCTCTGTACATATCGGTTTGTTAGGATTGAGATGTGTGTGCTTATTATTTTTATGGCTCACTATTCCTAACACATTACCCTGTGCTCCACCGAGAACTGAGCTGGGTTTTTTCACTGGTGAGTCAGTATCTTGCACAAGATAAGGTTGTTGATTCAGTGGCGTGGTGAGTCTGTGCCTTCTGAGTTTCGAGCGCTCTGGATGCTCTGCACCTCTGGGTGCTCTGGGGAAAGATCTTCCCATTGCTAGTGCAGGTGGTTCCTGTGATGGACCTTTGCCTGCAGTCAGAGTGTAATGCTGCATCCCAGTAATGGAGGGACTTAGCTGGCACCTCAGTTCAATTTATGTGTGTAAATGGAAGAAAGAGGGAGAACCTGTGATTGGTAACAAACTACGGATTTTTGATAGGGAAATCTGTGTGTTTGCTTGAATTGTTGAGCAAATTAGGAGCTGCCCTGTCCCCGGTGAGTCAATTATTGCAGATGAGAAAAAACCCCACCAACTGGAGAGCAGTTTCTTCAGGGATATACTGTGTTCCACCGATTCTGTAATGGTGATACTTTACACACAGGTATAAATGCCACAGTGAAATGTCAGGGGATGGTGAAATACTCTGGGTGAATGGTTATACTTTATGTAACACTTTCTTGAGAGGGACAGCAGTATTTTCTTCCTCCAGCCCTCCACTTCTTGGCTCAGTGGTGGGAAATTTATCAGGCTTGAATTTCTCAACATCGTGTCCTTCCCAGTGTGTGCATCAATTGCTTGGATGAGCTACTGTGGTCCTCCCTGTGCTAGTTCTGTCTGGTCTTAAAGCTCTGTTTGTTCATCTGTCCGCCAGGAGAGCTGCATGCTGTTCAGCGATGATCATCTTGTCAGTTCATATTTCTGTGCTTACTATTAGTCCTGATCAAGAGCCAACGATTTCAGTGTGGCACCACTGACTCGAAGGAGAGATATTTGTTATCTGTCAAAATTTGTTATCTTGCTCTCCTGAAGAAGGTGGCCATCGGCTTCCTGCCAGGGTTGAGCAGCGTGCGTTGCAGTGACCGCCTTTGGAGGCTGTGTTTCCGAAGTTCCTCTCCTGTCCTCTTGTGTTACATCTTGGGAATATTGAGGTGCTATGGTAACTTTCAAATATTTAGCTTTTGCAGAGTAAGGTATTTGACTTAGACTGTTTTTCCAGGTACTTAACCTACTCTTAGCGAATGAAGTCAGAGCATCGTTGCAGTGAGCTACACTGTCTCCTTCCTTCAAGCTGTAGCACTTCCCTGAGTCTATGCCTTTATCTTCTGGAAGAACGTCATGATAAAAGATAGCCAGTGACAGAGGATTTGCCTCAGTCCTTGTCAATTATTCTGATAAAGAAGAAAAATGGTGCTTTATTTCTTGACTGATTTGCACTGCTTTATCTTCCACCCATGGGTTCTTATTATATTTTATGGAGTTGTGCTTACATCAATTTCAGAAGCTTCAATTATACAGTGGGATAATTACTGGAAGGCAAAAAAAATGTTGATATGATGATGATGGCAATATTTCTCAGGCTCATCAAGGAGGGAAGCAGTGTGTCAGTATAGAGGATAAGCCTAACCCATCTTTCCTCACAGCCTCTTTTTGCTCTTTTACCGCCTGCTTAATTGCCAGACAGAATTTGTTTAATTTCAGGTATCTGTTTTGGTTTTTCTTGCAAGATGTAATTTCTTTGGTGGAAGGAAATAGCATAATAAGTCATTTGATATCACTTGGGGCTTGGATTCCTGGCCCAATCCCTGGTGCTTTTAGAGTAGTAGTTTATAATGTGGAATGTTTTTCATGACAACCGTCTCACACATTGCACGCTATGGCTGCAGTTTTAGAGTCTTAGTCTGAAAATAGTACCCAGACAAGGACTTTGTGCTGCCCAAAACTTCCTCAAAAGAATTTTGGGGTCTAACCCCCTAATGCTTGCTACATTATTTCAGGAAGTTCTCCAGTTCTACATAAATATACTGTATATGTAGATAAAATAATGACAGGTTAACCTGCCAGTTTCTCAGAAAGCAGTGCAACTCAGTGCCTGCAAGTGGTATCTTTTGTTGTCGTTGTTGTTTCATGAAACATTTCTTTCTCGGCTTAAAGTGCTTCTTTGCACAATTGCCAGTTCTTTTGAGTTTGTCAGAAGGTCTCTAAGGCCGAGGATGTAGAACTGTTCATTTACGTACAGTGTGTGTTGCTGGATAATGGGATAATGGGTCCAGCATTTTAGTCACGAGGTGTCCAAAAGTGATAGAAATAGTAATTCTTCATAGCTCACAAAAGCACGTGTTCTGTTCAACACCGAGCTGTCAGATGCAATACAGTGCAACAGGAGATCTTCAAGCCCCTTCTGAGCCATACATCAGAGATAAATATTTAAACACTTTCTATACAGAAGACATAAAGTGCAATTCACTTTTCCCAGCTGTGACTCTTGTTGACATAAGTACAAACAAATGCAGAGAAGGAGCAATTTGATTCAAGCAGTCATCACAAATATCACCGTGTATAGTTTGAACAGAGCTACATATCTTGGCAAGTCACTGCCTCCAACTGTTGGTGAAAACTTATGAAGCATTAGTTGTCCAGAGGGGATGCTAGCTTTGGATTTGCCCTGCTGAATAATAATTCATTTCAACCAAATTCTTCTGCGAGACAGTTTCTTCTCAAAATCTCGCAGCTCATATAAGGATAACAGTAACTCAGGAGGAGATGGGGTTCTTGGAGGGTTATCACAGCAATACTGTTGGAGTCTTAACAATCAAGAATGTTGTTTGGAAACATTACATTCATAATAATAAAAAAAAAGTTCTGGAGAAGTCATTATTGAAATAGTAAGTGTTCTGGCACGCTGAAAATGTTCAAGTGTAATTCATGATATTCAGGAGTAAAGTGGGAAGCCTAAGAAGTCAGCTAGGAAGAAGTCCAGAAAAGCAGGGCTCTAGCAAATCTGAAAGGTTGATGGATGCTGTAGGGAGGAAGGGTAGTTGTTTTGGTGTTTTATTTGTTGTGCTGTAGGCTTTACAGTGAGGGCTGTAAGTTGATGGTCACACACATGTGCATGCATAGCCCTCCCCCTCTTGGCAAATCCCCAAACCACAAATTGGTGGAATCTGGAAAAGCTTCATTACATGCTTACTTTCTAATTGTGCCATTCTTTGTATGGCCACATGTTGTTCCACACTGCTGGGCCTGATGGGCCTTTGCTGTGAGCTGGCATGGCTTTTTCCAGGCTTTGCTTAGCTCCAAACCGACTGGGTATGGAGTAGCAATGCCATAAATTGATAGCAAAAAAAGCTGAGAAAATAAGAAGTGTTGCCCACCGAGACACATGTGCTGTTACATCTGCTCTTCTTGCAGATGCCATTATCACATTTTGTTAATCAAATATCACTTGAAGTGAACCAACCGACATCTTAACACAGAGAATTTTAACAGCAAGCCCTGGCATGCTTTTTATGGTGTATAATGATATAATTACTGTAATGATCTGGGTTGTGTGAGATTGCCATGACCCAGTGCTGTGTTCAGCCCTTGCCTCCCTCTGCATGTGTAAAATAAGGAGGCAGAAATACCAGCTTTTTGGATGTTGCAAGCAACCTTACCTTCCTGAGAAGGGCCTTTCCTGTCAATACCTGCCTCTGTCTCTCTGATGGTAAAGCCAAAACCAGGATCCCAAATAATAAAATCACAACAAAGGTACAGTACAGAGTTTTTGAACAATCTATTGTCCTTTTTATTCTTCCTCCTTCTGTGCTGGGTAAGAGTGATATTAAATAGTTTAGTTAGGTAGGAAGGCAAACTTCTTTTTATTGACTGCCTGCATCATGTCCCACCAGTGCAGAGTCGTATTGCAGCTGTGGTTTGGCTGCACAGACACAGAATAAGATAAAAATGTTACTCTTAGGTGAACAATCAAGCATTAAATAACAATTCATTACACGTTGTCAGTTGTTATATCCCCAGTGAAATAAAGGTAGATAAGCCCCTTGTGATGGGAGTGATTTCAGGCTGTGTGAGATACCACTAAATTTCAGTATGTGTTGCTGAAAGGGCTTCATCTTGCATGGAAGGAAGTGCTCTCGGGGCATCTGATCTTACTTTAAAAAAGGAGTCAAGCCAACATTTAATACCTGATCTCTGCTCCTGCTCACTTCTTTTTTTCTTGGTCTTATGAATATAATCTAGTACAGCAAATTGTTTCCTTTAACAACTAGCCTTTCTTCAAGTGATTGTTTTAAACTCTGTTCTTCCAAGTCTTCTGTAAATATGAACACATCACAGTAGATTATTCTTAATCCAATCTCTTATATAACCACTATCATTTTGGGCTTTTCTTAGTTCTTGGTTCCTGTGGAATTAGTATTTCTTAGAACTGTTTGTTTTTTGCCAGTTTGGAGACTTATTTGGTGATATCACATGAGTATTTGGAGCCTGCACCTTATAAAAGTCAGGATACCTGTTGTTGTGATGGGATTGATTTTTGGAATGTCATGCACATTAAACTCACTTAACTTTTTATAAACGCTTTCTTGAAAGGCTGTCCAGATTTTCTGTAGTCTGGGTTTCTTTCAGATCCACATAATTAGGAATAAGTTTAAATAAAGTGCACTGATGATAAAAGTCCCTTCTGGCCTAAACTTTGTATAGTGAATGCCATACTGTGTTTTTTTCAGGAGACGGTACCCCTAATTTAGCTTGAGAGCTGGCAAAACATAGAAGTACTATAACACTAAAAACCTGTTAATTTTTAAGTCCCTAGGTGAGGTGGTTTTGGACCATATCCTAAGTTCTGAAGAAAAGGAAAAGTGCTACATGTCTATTTGCATGTTTGTTCTTGTTATCGGCTGACAGGGAAACAGCAATTGGCTTCAGTATTTACATGTGGTCAAAGCTACTGAGATTGGCACATTAACTCTTTTCCCTTGTTTCCTAAACTCATGTTTATTTTTCTTAAAGCCATAAATCAGAGGGACAGGAATCTAAAATAGAGGTGATTTATGTAAATGAAGAATTGCAGCAGCCAGAGGAGTGACAGGGATTTTTCTACAACAGGTTCTTTGGGGCAAGACTTAGGACCTCATTTATAACCACGTGGTTCTTGGAGATAAGAAGGATATTTGTCATCAGGGATGAAATGCATTAAATTTGTTGTTGGCACAATGTAATTTGTAACCATCTAAGATAAAGGTGTCTGAAGTCTAACAGTTGGATTTTGAGTCAGTGTGCTGCTGCTTCAGGGAGCTGAGACGGTTGTGCCTTCTCCCAAACACTGTTCCTGTGTCTTGCTCCAGGTGAGGCCAAATGTGGGCAGGTTGAGGAGGTCTCCTGGCCTCCCACTCCCTCCTGTTGTAGCTTTGTGATGTTATTTGCTCTTCGGATTTCTGAGCATATGTCCTAACTGCTGTGCACATCACAAGAACTGGGAATGAGTCTGGTCTTGGTGCACTATCATGCAGTACAAGGTGGCCAGTGATTTATATGCATCAATAGCACTTTTCATAGCACTGCTAACGTGGGAAGTCCTTCTTGCTTGCCACTTGGTATTATCTTTCACTTAATTAATGTACAAATCAATGCCCTGGAACCTGTAGCTGTGACAGGGTCTATTTCTGCAGCATATTGATGAATTGAAACCGATACTTTCAATCAGGTATCTTATTTAAGAGGTGCCACTCAGAACACTGAAAGATAAATTAAAATTCCTGCTGATTATCTTTTCCCACAAATTCCTCACTGCAATAGTTGTGGATGTGACATCATTTCTCAGCATGTGCTCACTGATAAGGTGTAGGTTTTTGAAGGTCCCAGATTCTATCTGTGCTTTCCAGTTTTTATCCCAGCCCTAACTACCTTTTTAAAAAGAGTTTGTAGCAACTCTAGGAAAATACTGCAGGACAGAGAGCTGATATACTAACTCTGCTGAAGTAGGCAAAATTTCCTTACTTTCCTAATATTTCTATTAGTTTATTTTTGTTTTCTCTTCTCTGTTATATCAGACAATATCTCTTTCATGAAAGCAGGTCTGTGTGTGTTGCTGTTGTTTTTTAGGTTTCCAGTATGCTATTGATTCATCCATCTTCAGCTGTGTCACCTCTTGGGGTTGAAGCATTCCTTTGTTTTTAGCTTTGTCTAAATTGTTTTGAAACAGAGAGCAGTGCCAAAACACATACTTTTAATTGATCAGCTTTGGAAGTGTGAAAATGAAGACTTAGCATGATCTAATTAGCGCTTGTGTATTTTGGTCGCAAAAAGTGACTGGCGAAGAATTCCCCAGACACGTTCTCTGTTCTGTCTGAAAAAAATCCTGCACAAAGTTGTGTGTCCTGCTTAGTTCTTGTTGGTGCTTGGAAGTCCTGACTGTAATGCTTTCGCTAATTAGCTGACTGCCAGGGCATCCTTCTCTTCTCCTTGCTTTTGGCTTGTTTGTTGGAATGAGCATTGGCTACTTTTGCCAGCAAGCTCCATAGAAATTGGCGTCTCTTTTGTTGTGGTCTCTTTAAATCCCTCATGGCATCATGTTTGTGAGGTTGGTGATGTCTTGGTAAAGTCCCAAGGAGCTGTGTGAAGTGGGAGGGTTATCTCAGCAGCTTCTCTTTCTCCTTGACCTAATGACTGTTCAAGGTGTGTGGAGGTCTGGTAAAAACTTGAGGACAGTAGCTAGGTAACTCGCCTCTATGCCCTATTTGAATTTTTGTCCAGTAGAGTAAATTTCCTCCAGGTTTTATCACCCCTTTTGATGCCAGATTGCCCGAGTTTTTTTATTCTATGTGGATCAGGTCTACAACTGTAGCCCCTTGCAGTAAGTACAACTACTGTGATGGTCTGGCTTGGGTTTGAACTTGCAGCTTTTCTTCCTTCAGTGTGAGGATGAGAGCTGGTCCAGTGACAAGCATCCTCTCTAAAGGGTCTCATCCACGACAAATCTGGGCAGAGCCCAGTAGTGTCTGACAGTTCTGTGCCCTGCACAGCCTGACTTCCTTGGGAACAGCTTGCTGCCCATGTGAAAAGGAGTCTCTTTCTAACCAAGAATCCTCCCCTGACCTTTAGGCTCGTGCCCTTGGCAGATCAGCCCTACAACTGCAGGGCTTTCCAATGCCTTTCCTTTCATCCTTTCTTGCAGCTATCCCTTAAATGTACAATTGGCTTACTGGTGTCAGACAGGCAGCATATGACCTCCTGGCTAATTTCTTGCAGTATCTCCATATTAGAGCAGCATCCAGAGGGAAAGTACCAGTGATCCTTTCTGGTGACTGTGCCTGGCTGTGTAACCCGGCTGGGAGCAGAGTTGCTGCCTCCCGTACTGAGGAGCTGGGTGAGGATAAATGGCTCATCTGGCTCTACTTTATTTATCCAGCTGAGCAAGGGAGCTGATGCCATGAGTGAGTGCTGTGCTGGCAACACGTCTGGTGCCTGAGCTCCTCTTCTGGTCTGTGTTGTACCGTATAGACATACCCAAGATTAATGGATGGCCATTAGTTTAATCTGGTTTAATTTCATAGCTGTGTGTCCATGTTTTAACAGCATGGTGTTACTTTATCTACTCTTCCTGTTTTTCCCCCCATATTCCTGAGACTTTCTCTAAAACAGTTTATTCTTTTTCTTCTCTGCACAGTTGTTGAACTGTGGATGTAATATGTTTATTAGCTCACATTTGTGTCTTGGAAACTTAATTTACCTTTTTATGTAATGCTTTATCACTAATGCATGGTAACATTTCCTGTCAGGATACGCATTGTTAAAATTCATTTGTAGGGAAAAAAAAAAAAAGCATGGAAGCGGATGGCTCCCCTTCTGTAAAGTTCAAAAGTTTTTAAAGTAAAGGAAAATGTTCTTCATGGTACCTGACATCAGTCCCACCATCCTGCTTTCCCATGGGGTGACTCCTATCAGTGCTCAGATATAACGGAGCCCAAAGAATAGGTGTGGTGGCAGCTGTTGCTGTCAAGTAAAGGAAAAGCTGGGAGGGGAAGGCTGGCCTTGTCAGGGCAGTGTCTCCAGCTACACAGTAATTTCCTATAAGCTGACTGAGACCTTGGGCAGACTTTTTGCTAACAAAACCACTACCACATGTCAAAATTGATTTTTTGTTTTTCCCGCCATTGTGTCTTTGTCACCGAAGGAGTCGGCATTATCCAGTGGTCAGTTATCCAGCTGTCCTCCCTCTGTACCAGCAAAGCCACTTCAGCAAGTTAACAACAGTGGTTTTTTGGGGATGAGTGGCACATCACTGCAGCAGCCAACTTCAGTGACATGGGGCGTGAATGGTCCTGGGGCGTGAGGCTTGTCTTTGAGCAATTAGTTGCTATGATCATAAAATAAACAGATAGACTGTGCTTCAGAGCTCCAGTTCCCAAGCACTGATTTCTGTTAAGTGCTTTGTGAAAGAAAGAGAAAAATAATCAGAAAATAATCTGCAGTTAAACTAATCTCCCCTAACAATGTCTAATGCATTCTGAGGACCGCTGCTCGAGGGAAGGGCGTTGTACAAAATGACAGACAACAAAATATACACAACTCTTTGTGCAGGGTTTTGTGGTATTAGGAAATAGAGGTCCCAACACTGGCACATCACCCTCTAATTAAACACTGTGGTTTCACCAGCTTAGGATCAATGACTTTAGAAAGCACTAAGTGTTTGTCAAATACTCTTCCTTCGGATATTTGACATCCGGATCCTTTTGTCTTCATCGACTTGCCTCAACACCTCTGCCGCTCAGGTGGCTGGGTGTGCTCCCTCCTACCCTTCCTCCTGGCCCCAGTGCCATGCCCTGCACAGTGCTTCAGCCTTAAATTCTTACATAAAAGTAGCTGGTTGCACAGGTTGATCCATGTTGCTTGGGTGAAGTGAGGGGCCGGGATGAGAGAAAATACTTGCCTCTAATGAGCAGCTCTGTGCCCTTGTGCCTATTAAAGAAAACCTTTTCCCCTTTGCAAATATGAGGAGGGTGTAGCATAGTTCCTGTGTCTTGGCTAGCAAGAAACCCCAGGAAATGCTCTTTGTTTAAATTCTGTTGACCATTTCTAGTGTAAAGTGTTTTTCCAGCTGAATCCATAGCTAGATGTACTGCTCGTAATAGGATTGTGTTACTAAAAAAGAGTAATGAAAAACATCAACATATTTTAAACTTGCCACAGGTGCTTCTTTATTAGTTGCCGCCACATTTTTCAAAATTTTTCAAGTTGTGTTTTTCGGGTTAGTCAGAACTGCATTGGAAAAAATGTCTTCCTGCCTGTGTTGCATCCCCTCAGCTCTGAAGTGAAAAGTGATGTTGGCTTAGCAAAACCTCTGCTCTCCACAAAGATATGCCAGGGGAAGCTTGCTCTATTTCTTTACCTGGTATACATAACCTTTTCTTCACAATAAAAATATACCCTCCCAAGCATTAATTGTCTTTGATCCATTGTTGTGAAAAAAATTTTACCCAACAACTGTCAGATTTTTCCAGGGCAGTCATCCTGATATTTTCACTGTGCAGAAGTAAATACAGAATGAGTGAGCTGAGAACAGAGAATCCCAGTTCATATGCCATTGACAGATGAAAGTGAATACAGAGAGACAGAGATGGTTTTTTAAAATTTTCACTGGAGAAGGTTGAAATCATGGCTTAATGCATTACACATTACGGGATCTTTATGCTTAAGTAAACACCATTCTTAAAGCTGAGGTTAGTCAACCTTTCTGTGTTACAAGATTAGAGCAGGTTGACAGTAAAACTTGTTTGAGGCAGAAAACTGACTTAAGAGGCTTGTTTTGAAGTTGATGTTTTATGAACAAAATTTGGTAAGTCTATTCAGTGATTCTTCTCAAATTACAGAGTGTTGAATGCTCAGAATGCTGAGTGTTGAAATGGTTTAATTTCATCATATTGTACCTGTGGAAGGACTTACCTGAAGAATTTTCTCTTATGATGAAACTTTGCAGTTGATGACTCCAGGAGGAAATCCTCACAAATGTGAGGGAAAAAAAGGAAATACTCAGGGTCTTTAGGATGTGTTGAAACTTTTGGGGGTTGCTTTGGACAAGGTAATATTCATTAGAAGTGAGGACCTTTAGGATCCAGTAAATCATACAAGTGCATGTGACAATTTTGATGTGATAGATGAGCGTGTTAGGCCAGTGATGGGAAAACTTCAGCCTGAGTGGTTGTTGGCATGTTAGATGGGAATGAGCCCCTCCCTGTGGAGGTCAAGAGTCCTTTGGTATTTGTGATGGTTCCAATTTTTGATGGTTCCAAAAAAACAAGAGTGGTTTAAATTCTCAGGTAATGCATAGTTACATGAACTGTAGCTTGCAAGCTTATGAGCTAATATGGTGGAGTAACTTACACTACTAAAAGTTCAGTGTTTTATCATTAAAGAAAACAAAGACTACTTTTTGTACTGGGAGGGCTGTAGCATGCTCGTTTCACAGTACCTCTGTTGCAATATCCATATGTTTTGTATGACTGGCTGTGAAATATTTATACAGGTGAGAACAGTGTCTATAGTAAGACTGATCTGTGTATTAATTTGCCTTGACCCCTAAATTCAAAGCCACACAGGAGCTTTCTGTTTTCCTTTTAGGTCCGGTCTCAGTGCTTTTAGGGCTTGCTGATCCTGGTTCATTGTTGTATACTGTTGACAGGTTTAAAGCTGTTAATTTTGTGCATTGTCCCTTTCAATTACAAATTCTTGGCTTTCTTCAGTGTCATTTGAAGTGTAGTTTGGTGGGAACAGCTCATAAAGTCATGATGAGAGGATAAAATAAGAGGCACACAGTTGAATGGTGTGAGAAGTGAAACTAGTTTTCGTACAATTTTTAAAGTATTGGCTTTATTTTTAACAAGATTAGACTGAGAGTTTGATAAATTTGGGATCTATGAACTGCATTAGGCAAATAAAGCAATATTCTGTTAAGAAATTATGAAAATGATTCATATTGTAGAGCTTAGGTAGAACATTTTAATTGTACTCCTAGGACCGCGTAAAGTGCAGTAAAATAACTTCTCAGAGGTTTTAAGACAACTTTACAGTGTGGTCAAATTAGAAGGAAAATTAGTAATTAAAAACTGAGAACTTGCTTAGTTTTGTTTTGGTGGAGTCTTGTTAATGTTTTAGAAGGAAGCAGGATTGATCATGTACTTGGTGTGAAGTTTGCATTGCAGATACCTTTGTTCTGCAGAAGCCTCTCGGGTGGTTTGAATGTGCTCCTTGGAGGAAGGATGCCTTTGGTGGAGGTGACTGGCCGTGTCTGCTCACGGCTGGCAGCACAGGTGCATTGTTACTGGGTGGGAGGTGTTCTGTCCCTGGAGCTGGAAGACATGGTGTAAACTGGTAGGATATTGATAACCTTTTGTGTATTTAACGAGACAAATCCTTCCGTTCAATTGTTTCACTGTGAGCGAGCGCTTATCACCGGATGGTTTTTGCATACCTTGTATCCCTTTCAATTTGTTTTGGATCAGGGACTGTAAAAGCCAGTGTGTGCAGGGGAGTGTTGCAGGGATGAAGCAAGTATTCCCTAGCTTGTTAAAATTGCTTAAGCAAGAATTGACGTTACTCCTAGTGCCTAAAGTGCAATGTCCTGGTGTCATTTGACTTCTGACAGTGCTGTGTAATTGTGGCACTAGGAGTTACAAAGTACTTTATTCCATGATCTGTGGGTGTGGATGGGTAGGCTGAGGTGGCAGAGTGTGTGCACACTTCAACCCTTCGCATGGCCGATCTCTACCCTATGTGACCTCCTTCATTTACTTTCTCTCTGCACATCCTCCATCCATCCAAGCCAGAGCCCAGTGTAGCCGAACTGTGGAGGTGGAAGTGGCAGATGTGGTCCCAAATGGAGGAGTGGGATTTCAATTTGGATCCCCAGCAGCCCGAGGACAAACTACTGTGTGAAGTGACTTCTTTTTCTGATAATGGTGTTATGGCACAGTGTAGCAGGGTTCATGGTAAACCAGCAAATTAGCTTGAAGAGTCAACAGATATTTCGAAATAAGTCAGGAAATTTAAGGAGGTTTTAAGGAACAAGGAAGTGGAGGACTTAATGTTTTACTTGAGAGGGCATTAACTTGCTTTTCACATGTCCTTAGTTCTTAAGACAACGTAGATGCTTTGTGTACTAACAGACTTCCATGGGGTAGCTTTCATTGAAGGGTAGAATGACAGCAGGCAAGTGGAAAGTTTGCCATGTCAAAGCCAACAAATACACTGGTGAGAAAGCAAGTGGAAGGGGTTTCCTAAAGATGTGGGCTGCGTGGGTAGGCTCTGAGAATTTGCCCATCTTCCTTTTCTGTTTTATCAGCTAAGATGAATGGTGAGTCAGTGTTAGCTGTATGGCATGTTTCATCATTGGAGACCTGTCAGAAAAGTTGATTAATAATCCAGAGCATTTGGATTCAGTGTGATAAAACTAATCATAACAAAGTACTTCAGTGCCTAACTTGAAGCTCTGAAGAAAATCCTGTTATCTTAAAAGTATGTGTATATGAAAGGGCTAATTTTTTCTTTCTGAACAAGATAAACATAAACTCATTGGTGAATTGCAGAGCAGCGGTACTGTTTCCAGAGGCTGCTTTCCAAACTTCCCTAAGATGAAGTGAAGCTGAGACTTAGTGCTGTCACTTGTGGAATTTCAAGAATATACTTCTCAAGACTTCTTAGGTTACGTGGCAGAAGTTGTTATGGAGCCATTGTATTTAAATGATATATAAATTATTGTAAGGAATATAAATTTACTTTCTCCACTTTTTGGAACAGCCTGCCTTTTTGCTGGGAGTGATTTGCCTTTTTTCTTTTGTTAAGTTGATTATCTTTTGATATTCTTTTGTCAAGTCAATTTATCATTAACACATTCACTATATTATAGTTTAACTTTGTAAATATTATACAAATAACTTCTTCCAGGTAAGGAAAATTGTAAATGTCATCCCATACTTATTTTTACCTGGAGGGGAAGATTGAACAAGTAAAGTTTGCTTTGAGTTCAGCAGATCTGTATGAAGCAGCTTTGAATTTCCTGAGCTTGTTTAATGAGCATATTGAAAGCCCAGTGTAGCTGCCTGTCTCAGATCCAATAGTTGTACACAATGTACTGCAAGGGAGAGAGTCTTTTCCTTTCTGGTTAAAAGAACTAGCAATCTGTCATTGTTGGTAATGAATGTTTGCAGGTAGCGGAGTCCAGACTTAGCATTTGAACTGGCTTCCTTGTAAAGATTTGATTTGATTTCCTTGTTCTGTAATTTCCAGTGTTCAAGTGAGAGTTCTTGCTGGATGACTAACACATTTCAGCTCTGGTTAAAGCACTTTTGGAGACCAGTGTTCTTCATATATTAAATATTTCATTAATGACATAAGCAGGTGTCAAGGCTAGTTCACAGTCACATGTTTCTGAGCTGTTCTTCTGAATTTTGCCATTCTCAGATTCATTTTGTAAGAGTATTGAATGGGGCTAACACTTGACACTGTGCTGCTTCCCCACGTGGCTCATTAGCACCTTGCCTCTGTTCTTCTTTAATGTAAACCAAGTGCATAATTCTTCTTGTGTTTCTGCTTTGCATTGTAGTCTTTGCTGCATGTTTGTTAAGAGAATTGGAAGTGTGTTCAGAATATTGAGAGGAATATACTGCTACAGGTGAACGCTTTCTGTTTGAGGTACGCTTTCTGGTTCTGCCCTTCTGGGCAGTGACACAGGTAGCTCATCACTGCTTTTGCATAGCCTGTGAGATGCAGTTTGCTACAGTGGGCAGCCATCCATTACTGCACACAGAATGTGTCATGAGGCAGAGGGGAGAATTCAGGGCAAGTCCCAGGGCAGAGCTTTAATCTGTAAGCCAGGAATAGCTGGCTCTTGTGTGACTGTCTGAGCCACACACGTGTAGTGGTGGGCTTCATCAGACTAAACCAGCAGACAAAACCAACAAATCTGAATATAAATCCTATACTGCTTATATCTGGGAATGGCCAAGCTATTAGGATTTGGAAGTGTGATTCAAAGATTTGCCAAGTTAGCCTGCGACAATCACTAGGAAAAGAATTTGCCCAGGAGAAGTGAATTATAAAGTAATTCAAGACTTTCTAAAAAAATTACTTACAGAATCAGAGTTTAATGACCAAGGTGGTGGCTTTATGCTGCCATCATCAGTGTTTAAATCCCCAGCATTTTTTATTTGCACCTGTTTTTACTGATCTCATAACTGGCCATTGTTACAGAACACATATGGAATTTGGTTGAGAGACCAACTTTTCTTTTCTTTTTGGATGGGATGCAAACTACCTATTGCAATAATGTTTCTGTACTTGCGATTATGGGCACTGTCAGTATTTCCATTATAAATTTCTAGATTTTTTTGAAAGGAGCCTAAAACTAAGTTGTTAAAATTTGTTCTTGGCAGAGAACTTGTGTACAACATCTCAGCTCGAATAAGACTTTGTAATGAATCTTGAGAGAGGGAAGGAAAACCTGAACTGCTTTGTAAGTTGAGGTTGCAGAGGTGAAGTATACACTGAAATCTCTTGTTAGCAGTACTTGGCTTGTACAACAGAAACCCCCCAGTGTTAGTCCCTTGCCCTGCATTACATTTTAAATTGACTCATAACAATTGAGCGTAACTTTTGATTCATTGTGTGGAAAAGCTTTTGATAGAGCAGCATTCCTTGCCAGGCAGGAAAACCAGACCGGAGGGTACCTGGCATCAGGAAGCAGGGAACACTGTGGTGGCCAGTTCTTCCCACTGCTCACTGCGGGGAGAGGCTTTTTTATGGTAATGGTAAATCTATTTCTGAAGGAAAGAAGTAAAAATATGCCATTTCTACTTACTGCATTTTTCAGTGCTGCAGGAGATGCTCTGAGACCATGTTTAATCAATGTATATTTTCACTGGATTAAATAAATCTGAATATTGATGTCATGAAAATAAGCTGAGAAGCCTGGTGGTGGATGCTGATGCGTTTTACTCTTCTAATAAACACTGCTTCAAAATGTAATGAAGCGTGCCCTGTTGCTGAAGGTAAATGCAAACAAACTGAGCTATAGACTCTTAGCTTGAGGTGCTTGCTGTTTAATGAGATTCGTCACTAAGTAATGTGAGCAGATCCTCGTGACGCAAATGCCAGCAGTCGTTTCCCTGATGTCATTTCAAGAGGAAACCTGGTGATGCTGATTGTTTTCGCTAGAAGGAGAGAAAACACTGCAGCAATGTAAGTCCTCACCAAAATCATCAGCATCACTTCTCTGTTTCCCAAAGCACCTTTCCTACACCTTGGGCCCCTAGTTTGCTTTAACTTCCATTTAGATGTGCTTCTTTCAAAGGCAGTCTGTGCATAACCTTCTTGTGCTCATCTCTTCCCTCCCGTTAATGGGCTTTGTCTTTAATGGAAGCCTCCTAAGAGTTCTGTTGAGCAGTCACAGTGTTGTATATGGGTTGGTGCAGTACTCAGTGCGGTGTGCCCCTGGT
Source organism: Cephalopterus ornatus (assembly GCA_013396775.1). NCBI lineage: Eukaryota > Metazoa > Chordata > Aves > Passeriformes > Cotingidae > Cephalopterus > Cephalopterus ornatus. The sequence goes on along the minus strand of VZRE01015511.1, from coordinate 509,225 downwards.
TCTGACTGTGGCAACTGAGCACAACTGGAAAACAAATAACCCTGTAAAGGATGCATTTTGTCGGAGGTAGTGGTGTGTAGAACCTGTGCCTTCAATGGGCATTTCTGTGCCTTCCAGCAGGAAAAGATAGAGATACCAATTCCCTGGAGACAAACCAGTGACTGTACTCTTGTGCATTTCCTTCTAGAATGTCTTCTGTTGTGGCAAGTTTGTGGCTCACTTTTAAAAAGAGGTTAGTTCTTTGGTACTGTTGCTGTCCTGTGTGTATTGATGAAGCTGCATATCAAGAAAAAGTCATGGCAGGAAGGGTAGTTTTGGAAAGCACCAGTGATCTAGTTTTGCTGCTGGAGGTGAGTTCAGTGAAGAAATTTTTATGAAAACTTTACAATTTTTTGTTATTATAGTAGACAACTACCTAAACATTTTTGAATCAAATAATTTAGTTCTAAACTAGTTGAAATTTTGGTTTTGAATGTTTTGTCCAATGTATGAACTAATTTTGGAAAGGCATGGATAACTAAATTGTCAAAAATTCTTATTAGTAAGTACCTGAAGCTTATGAAGAGGTAGCTTTACTATGGTCATGACTGTGAAGTCATTCATGATTTGCTTCTGTTTTGCTGTTCTAATGATATTTCCAGGTATCATACAACTGAATGATGTTTCGGGTTATCTTTAAATAGGAATTCAGTAATTGGCTCTGATTAGTGATAAGTCTATTAGCTTTGTGTGTAGAAGTAAGAATTTTTTCCTAATCTCAACAACAGAAAAAAGAAGTGTTATTTTGTTTTTGGAGCAGTGGGACATTTGTTTCCATCCTGACTTGATTTCAAGCAGCACCTGTAAATAGACTAATGCTGGTCTTTGATTATATGAATTCCTGCTGTGAAAGTCAGATCTACAGTTGTGAAACCCTGAACATGGTCTGTGGTTAAGCCTTAGTCCACGGGTGGGAAGAGGAAAGCCTCTCTCTCTGTTCATAGGAAGCTAACTGGCGTGTTAATGTCTCTGATAAGCTCTCAAGAGTTTAGTAATGCTTTGAAGTATTTGTAAACATTAATCCTCACATATTCACGTAAACCAAATATCATCCCCATTTTCTGAGTGGAGATAGCCCCCCCCCC
>VZRE01015511.1:437356-508080 GCA_013396775.1 Cephalopterus ornatus | reverse complement strand
CCCCCCTTTCTCCTGGGACACCTGCCTCTCCCAGCTGCTTCAGTGTATTTTTTCTTGGTGTGCTCTTGCTTTAATACCTGTGAAGCTGAGCAACCCAAGATACTTGATATTTAATATATGGAAATTGTTTGGGTATTTGTGTTTGTTGCTTTACCCCACGTGCATGCTGGGCTATTTTCAGCCTTCTTTTCACACTCGGACTTGGCCTTGCAAGCTGTGTGAAAATCACTCACAGCATCTTCAGGACAGAGTGTGCAGATCTGCCTTAGCACAATGTCAAGTGCTGCAAACTGGTCAACGCGGTTTGGATGACTTAGCAAAAGTCATGAGCACCTGAGAGGATTTTTTTTCTTCAGCAGGATTACTTTCCTTATGCACTTTGTAAAGAACTTGTTGTTGAAAGTCTAAGATAGATATGGAAGTTTGGGAATTCCTAGCTGTAATAGCGATTTAACATGAAGTCAGTCCCACCTGTACTTTCTAACTAGGTATACAAGGATTCCTTGCCCAAATAAATGGATTTGTAGCAGGTTTAGGTCACAGGTGAGGAACCTTCCCAGTTTGATAACCCAGCTTGTGTATTTTCAGGAATCTTTGAGCAAAGTTTTGCTGCTGTCATCTCCGTCTTCTCCTCCACAGCCTCTTGGTGCTGCACGTTGCAGTGAGATCATGTCCAGGGTCAGAATTTGCTGAATCAAATGTGAAAGGAGTATGTCTTCTCTTCAGGAATAACTTAAAGGGATACAGAAAGGTCGCAACAGTAGAGGAAGCTGTTCTATTTCAATCCCCAGTGAATCATGTGAGTTTCTCTTCCCCCACTCACCATGCTTGCAGGGATTATCTCCTCTAGTTCCTTTCCTCTTCAGCCCTGGCTGCCCCTGTTCTGCCACAGCTTCCCTTGAGCAAAATCCTTTCCAGTGCCCATCGTGGGGTGATGGGGAGGGTGCTGAATTCACAGTGGTCTTGGCATGCATGACTGGAACTGGAACAGCACAACATGACAAAACACAGTTAATTCAATAGTCAGTTGATGTCACAACCCATTTCCTAAGGTTGAAGCTGCTCATTATGAGAAACCACTCTGACAGATGGTACCTGCTGGCTCCTGCATGAAAAATGTAGTGTTAAAGTGGACTTCCAGTCTTCTGTTGCTATGAAGTTTTCTGGGATGTCTCCATCAGCTGTTATCAAATCTCTTTACTTTCACACCAAACCATGACTATTTGCAAAGGAAGTGCTGGCTGGTTTTGTGTGGGTAATTTTGATAGTATCATGCTGGGATTGAGGGAGGCTGTTGTTCTTGGTTGGAGCCATATTTTAATACAATTAAAATTTGATTTAGAAATTAATGTAGATGCCAGTTTCCCTGGTGTGACAAGGTAGAGACCACAGGAGTAGGCTCTAATTTTGCCAAGCTCATTTGATGGGATTGAGACAGGCATTGTGGGATGCACTCAGCCCAGAGCAGCTGCATTTTGCCTTCCATATCCTCAAGGGAACAACTGATCACAAAAGAAGTGCAAGAATGTTCCTGCAGAAAATAAAAAGAAATAAAGACAGGACAGTCTAGCTGTTGACTGAATGCAGCCATGAAGATGGATGACTGGAAAGGCTAAGGAGCAAGAACTATTTGAAGCACTCCTAGAGTGGGAGTCTCAGTGACGCTTCAGTAATCACTTGTTTAGGTTCCTGATGCCCTTCTCCCACTGTGTGAATAAATAAGCAGACCTGGGCTGACGGAACACACCAGTCAAAGGAAGTTCCCACTGGGAACTACATACTCTGAAAACTTCCATAAATTGTTCTGTAATGTGACAGTTTCCAATTATGGATTTTCATAATAAGAGGCTTACTGGCAACCAGTAATGCAATTTAACTGTGGAAATTTCTATTGCTTTTCTTGGCCCCTGTGCACTTCCTGGACAGTGTGTGTTTTGTCCCAGGTGTACCATTCTGGACTTTGAGAGTGTGTCAGAACATGTGTGGGGCTGTGACCCCTGGGAGGTGGCACTCGGAGCCCAATCAAAAGGAATAAAAAGAACAAGTGAGGGGCTTAAGACATGAGCCCCAACATGTGAACTCGTGGTTGATTTGTTTGTTTCCTGCCTTCATGAGTTAGTGTTGATCACCAGTAAGAGATTTTCTTAGACATGTGGGAAATAATTTTTACACAGTTCTGAAGAAAGCCTCAAACCCTTGGGAGGTATAGGTATGCAAATATCTTGGATAGCCCTTCCAGTGATTTTTGATTAGTTTGCATTGTCGACCCACTTTCCTCTTACGGGCACGTGCTGGTACAGGCTTGTTTGGTTTGTGAAATGTTGAATAAGTCTTCAAAGAGTATCATTGTTTCCAGGAAATATGTTTTTCGTACATACTTGTATTGTTTAAAAAAAAAAAGAAGGGCAGTAAGGGATAATGCTTAGGTTTGTGCAAGCCAGCGGTGTGGATTTGCTTGGCTTTGCAGTTTTCAAATGATACACACTCAGCACAAGTAGATTCTTTTCTGATTACATGCAAGCACTGTGTAATAATTACATCTTTAAAAATATATATTGATTCATGGTATTATTGTCATGAAGTTGCAAATGATCCAAATGCCTGTCTGCTTCTTTACATCAGATACAAAGTGGATACATTTCTGCAGTAGTTTGCTGAAAATGCAGGGGTTTCAGAGACTCATACCTTTGAAGATGTAACCTTAAGTTGCTCTCTTCTTCTAATCCACCCCTCTTGAGTGATTTATTCTGGGGGCTGTGCATCGTAGGTTTTGTCCTGGCACCCATTCCTGTAGTGTTACAGTGCCTGTGCACATTACCAGAAAAAGATGGCTGGGAGACAGTTTTAAAAAAAAAAAAAAGTTAAACCAAAAAGAAAAGAACACATACGCAAAGAAAAGAAAACCAGTTCCAGTTAGTAGAGAGGGTTTAGCTGCCGGTGTGGATGGGGCATAATTTGATTTAAATGACTTTTGAAAAACAGTTCTCAAAATTGTTCCATGCATTTTCTTCCTGGCTACTGTTGAAAATATGGAGCCGAATATTTTCTGTGATGTTTCAAACCAATATGTTCTGGCAACCTCAGAGCTGGGCCCTGTGCATTGCACTCTTGTTTCCAGTTCGCTGTGGCCTGGAGTGCAACACACAGCTCATGAGATGCACCAAAGTGGGAGGTCTTGCGAGGAGCAGGGAATACAAAGACCTGAGGTACAAGGAACATTTTGCTGGGGTCCAGCAGGGAGGCTGCCAGTTCTGAGGGCCTCATTTATGAGAAGAATTTGCTGGTAGGAGATGGAGAAGCTGTATGTGCCTCTTCAGATTTTGTGAGTGTGCAGGAGAACATTGATTCCTTGGTGTTGTTAAAGGCTTGGTGCTGAACTGAATCTTTTGCACATCCCTCGGGTCAGACTTGTCTCACTAGAGAGATTTGCTGTACAGGTGATGGGCTGTGGCCAAGTGTTCATCCCTGCTTAAAGTGTGACTACACAGAGCTGTATAGAAGAACAGCGTGTGGGTTGGGAAGCTGGGAGATGAGGTGTTCGCTGTATCATTTCTGCTCCAGGGACTCCTGTGCCTTGGGGAATGTGTGTGGGAAGGTATTCTGAAAATAGAGACTGTTTTTATAGCACCAGATCAAATCCCAGGGGTGGCAGCAGGAGTGGAAAGTGTGGAACAAGCTTGTTGATCTGGCTATAATCATACACAGCTCTTTGTAGTGCTGTTGGGAGTCTTTACCAGGTTGGCTTGCCTACAGAGGAGATGGTGCAGTGTTCCCTGCAAGCGGATCAGAGACCCTGTCCTTCCCCACATCTCTTTGACACCATCTTCCTCAATACATCTAAATATCACAGAGTTGCTTTGAAGTGTGAATCCCCTCAAGCCCAGAGAGATATCTCTTAGAGGTATTCCCAGTTAATCCTTGGGAAAGGTTGTACAGACCTCCTGGAGCCTATTATGAGCCTTTACCAGCTCTACTTTCCAAGCAGCCTGGGACAAGGGGTCGACTTTGAGCTCACACATTTTTTTCAGCAGGCTGCAAGGTGGCTCTTCTTTGGAGTGTCAGAGTGCTGTGATCCACAGTACGTGGAGAACCTGTGCTGAGCAGGGGACAGCTGCTCCTGACAACTTTTTCGTTTCCTGCTTTTCAGCAGTTGTTCGAGAGTACAAAAGGCAGGAGCATTCAGATGGAGCTGTTTACCCGGTTAGAAGAACCAGATGCAATGGACCTGAGGAAACATGGTCCTGATCCTAGGACTGTGTGTCCTACAGGCAGTGGTTGAAGAACCAAATTTGGGAGAGATGGGTCTGAGGGAGACCACAGAGGGGTGGCAGGAGGAGATTGAAGGCAGGAGTAGACTTGAGGAGAGAGAGGGGGCAGAGGCTACTGTCTCCTAGTCAGTGACGGTGGAGTGTAGATAAACATGTTTGGAAGCAGATTGTAGGTGTCCAGGGCAATGGGAATGGGGAGCTTTCAGAGGAAAATGACAGGTCAGAGACCAGCTAGGGAGTGGAAATACGTGGTGAGGAGACAATTCTTGTTTTGGCTTTAGGATTCAGAAAGGTCAATCTTGAGAATTTTCCCTGTTGATGCTTTTCCACTCGTTATTCTGGTTATTTGTGCAAGGTGGTAGGAGAAGGACTTTAAGCTGGACTTGGAGGGAACATGCTGTAACCTGGGATGCTTAGGTATAGCCTGAAGCACAGAGAGAAGTTGAGTGAACAGCTCAGGAATGAGGTTTATTGGTAGAAGCAGACTGAAGTAGTGGGAAAAGGTGGCTGTTTGAAGATACGTTTTTTTCTGCAGTTAATTCTGTTACTTGTCCAGCTGCCTGACAAGCCTGGATGTAGGGCTGTCTGCTGTGTCTGCTTGGGTTGGACTAAACCTGGATGCTCAGTCTGATTACCTGAATTACCCCTGCAGTAAAAACCCACTTTGCAGGTTAGTCTGAGCAGAGGGGCTGCAGAATGCTGGGGAGGGCAGGTGAGATGGCTTTGAGGGTTCAGCGGGTTTGGTGGCCATATTGTGGATCTGTCTCTATATTTTGTTTCCAAAACACAGGCCTTAGATTTCACATTTTTCTCTCCCTTTCTCATCTATTGCAGTGGGTGTGAGTCAGAGAAGACTCTGAAAAGTCACTGTTTCCAAGAAGCCTTTGTGTACTCAGATCATTAGCCCCTTTGAATCCACAAGGAGGACGGCATTGTAGCAACTGCTGTGACAAAACTATGTGTGACATCTGGGAACAACAGAGCCCACTGGGGAGGAGCCAGTAGCCTTTTTCTAATCAAGAGGGAGAGATTTTAATATAGATATTTGTTTGGTTATTGCATCCAATGTGATGCATGAAATGTAAACTCTAATGTGCTGTTATATAAAATAGCTATCCTGTGGGCTGTTAGCAGTTGTTTCCAGTGATTTAGAATTAAAAGATTGTAAAAAAAAAAAAAAAAAATCCAGCCCCAAACCACAACAAAATCCCTCAGTCTAACATCATTGTTATTTTAAATGTGATGCCATAACTGCTCCTCCTGAGGCTAGTCACCTTTACTGAGTTGTTGTCTTTGCCAGAGTTGATTGGTGTGGATGGGATTATGAAGAGAAGGAAGGGTGATTGAAGCAGGTGTTTTTTCTTCTACTGGAAGTGCCATCCTTTCTTATGCAAGGAGGAGCTAGAGCGAGCCAGCCTTTGTTTGGTTACTCTTTTCATAAAAGCAAACCTCTTCCTCACAGTATTTATGGTAACTTGGCTCTAGCATGTATGTATGAGCTGTGACAGCATCCTCATGTTAGCCAGGCTCCATTCCTACTCCCTCATGAGGGAACGTTAGGGAATCAGCTTTTAAGTGAAGCCTGTTTAATATGGTGAAAGCTGGGAGGCTAATAGAGGCAGGTGTTCTCAGCGTTGGTATGAAATGTGGTGTTTGTGTTAGTGTTGTGGTAGCAATGGTCCTTTTAATGATGAGATGGTAATTTGGTCCAAGGCCCCTGTTTTCAGCTGTCTTCCCTTTGAAATAACCGCTTTCAACCTGTTTCTGAGACTTGTCGCTCAACTGCAGAGAGGACCGACAGCTCTGACCTGAACTTTGTCTCCCTACCAAGTATTGAGTATAATGACTTGTGTATGGCTAAAGCAGAACTTGTCCAAAGTATTTTCTTGAAGAAAGGCATTTTACGTTGGCTTGCAAACCTCAGAAGGTAGGCCTGGGCTAACACCTTGTTTCCCTTCTAGCTGTTCCCATATTGAGTCCTTTCTGTTTAATGTGAGCTCCTTGCCCACTATGAACCTGTCTTCAGCTTCCACTCGCTGGTGAATCAACTGCACCTTTCTGTAGCAGCGTGAGGAGCCTCTTTGTGCATCATCTGCCTGCCCCAGTGAAGAGAGTTACCATTAACGGCTTGTTTCATCTAAAATCTTTTGAGCAAGTGGCACATTTTGGGTTTGATTACTCATTAGGAGATGTTTTACTGGTTTTTGACTGACTTACAGAGAAGAGGTGTTACGCTATATTACCTCCATTCTTCCTTAGCATCCTTAGGAAAATACTCTTTTTAATATCAGCATTTTGAGTGAGATGAAGAATTTAATTTTGATTGAATCTCTGTCCAAAACAGCTGTAGTGAAGATGATCCTGCCTCCTTACCTGCCAGATTCTTTCTGAAGTGAAGGGGGTCGCTTTGCACAAGGTTCCATTGAAAACGGTGACCCTAAGTGGAAAGGTTTTAGCCGTTTTTAGCCATGCAAGGTGTATTCATCCAACTGTGTCTACTCCAGCAATCATCCATGTCTCATCTTCAGATCTATGAGGATTCACGGATTGCTTGTAAGGATCAGAGATGAATAAGAAAGAAAAGCAAACGTATTAATGCCAGCCTTAAATGCTTTGAGGGCTTGGTGCATTTATTGGAAAGAACCTGGGAGTCAAGAGCTCAAAGATTATTGAAAATCACTGATCTGGTTCAGCAGTTTGAGAGTATAGGCTGATGTCTGAGTTGTTGGCTCTTGCCACTGAGGAGGCAGCAGCAAAACTCCCACACCTGATCTGAGAGTAAACAGGCTGGGCCTTTGTCCTTGTATGGATGTGAGGCTTAGGTGGAAAGTCTGTGCAAAGCTTGGATATAACAGGACAGATATAAGATTGGTTTTGGCAGAGAAAGCCATTTCTTCTGCAGCTCAGGAGGTAACCCTTGTGCTTTCAGATGCACAGGTTCCCAGTTCAGTTTTCTGTTGGAACAAGTTCCTCCTGAGTAAGGGCAAATTCATTTGATGGCTACTTCAAGACTGGGCTGGATGCTCTGCTGTCCGGATTGTACATATCCATGCCAGGATGTTCTTGCCCACTAGCTGTTTTTTATTATATTTATGGTTGAAATGGGGTTTTCTTTCAAAGATCTTGTGTTCAGTCAGCTATGACTTTACAAACCAAACCTGTCACTGTGGGGCAGAAACTTGATGCTTGTTCAGTGATAGGTGTTTGTTTGGAAGAAGACTTACTCAGACACTCTCTTAAAGATCAGACATTCGATTAAGCAATTGACTTTCATCAAAATGCTTATTAAAACTTTTTAAAAATTATTAGTAAAGAGCATTTAAAAATAAAACTGTAAGGTTGACATGTGACTTCCCAGGTAGGAAGTTAAGCTCCTTTAAGGGGCTTTAATGATGCGTCCTAGGATGTTTGCATGTCAGTGGGGCCGTACATTTCATGCATATGCAGCAAGGGGGAATCCCACTTTCTGGGTCTATGCAGAGTCAGCTGCATTGGCAGGGAATGGGACTCTGTACTGCACATATGACGATGTGATGGACTGAGCCAGTTGTGTATTTGCTTTATTCTGTGTCTCTGGTCAGTACCAACACATTCTAGCTCTGTGCATTATGTCATGTACAAGCTGCAGTAGCATCAGAAGAAATAGGAGAGTGCAATATCATCAGTTTCTGGTTTCTGAGATGCTACATGTAAGAAATGCTTATTCTGTCATGGTTGGATTTGCTGCTGCTCACAGACAGGAGGATCCTGCTCTTTGGAATCTGTGTGATGAGCTCATGTTGGCTAGCACCTCTGATCATCTTAAATGGAGTAATTGTATTCACTGAGCTCCCAGTTTTGTAAAGTCTTATGCAGCTTTCCAGTCTTGTGATGTACAGCTTTCCTAAATTTTTGGTATGATATGAGAAATCTTGGGTGAAATTCCCTGCTTTGTTATGTATGAAGTCAGCCTAAATGATCTGTCTTGGCCTTAAAAAGAAAACAAATCCTATTGCCTATGCTTGCCAGAATCTGGACATTTTGCTGCTCTACTCTGCATGGAGGTCATGATTTTGTGGACTCTGGAAAACTTTACTTAAAAATCCATTTGCAAATCCTAAAGGAGATGTGTGGCCGGGGGCTTAGGTAGTCACAGCTGGAGTATCGTGCTGTGGTGACAGCAGTGTATGTCCTCTAGCTTGGGGGAAGCACGGCGATTTTAGCATATAGCGTTTAAAATGAAATCTGTGTCTGCTGCCTTCTTTAATGCCACATAAACTCTTCAAGCATAACCTTTCCAGTGCTACATCTTTAGGGAAGCATTTCCTATCATTAAGACATATTTGATGTTGTTTGCTGCTTTATATGTAGAAAGCTTATTAATTTAGCACCCGAAACACATCTCACACTCTCCAAAGAATGACTTGGAGAGAAAAAAAAAAACACAGGCAAAACCTGGAGGGGTTAAAGAAAATGAACTGCTGCTGCAGTTGCACACTTGCACACATCTGGTGCAATTGAAATTTAAGAGCTGAATACATCCACATCTGACCATGGTAGGGTCCAGACATTGCTGTTGACACTGGTTTTCTTTTTGGATAGGTACACTGGCAGAGTCACTAGCGTGTGGAGCCTTGTCAGCTCTCTAATCTAATAGACTGTTCTTGCCCAGACCATTGTGTGTCAGTATTTTATGTACCAGATGCAGCCAGCTTTAATAATCGGACATTTTCCCACCTTCTGCCAAACTTTTCCCTTTTTGTCACAATTTAATGTTTGAGTCAGAATCTGCTATGGTAACAAATTATATACATGTTAAAAAATGAAAATAAAGACGGAAAGCAGAGTCACAAAAGGTAACAAGAGTTCAAAGGAATGTCATCTGAGTTTTTTATTTTTAAAGCCTTGAATTCAGCCCCACTTTAAAATTGATTTTATTTCTATTCTGTATTGTGAAAAGCTTACAAAGAAATGGATACTGCTTGAAAGCATGGCTGTAGCTCTGAATATGTAAAGCTCTGAAAGTATTCCCTATACAGGTCTGATTTGATCTATTTTATTTTTAGTTACTAAACAGTAATTTGTGGATCTTTTTGAAATGTATTTTTCTTACTTGGAATGGTTGCCTTCAGCTAAGACCTGTTGAGGCTATTTATGTTATATCTAGCGTCTATATAGATCAGATAAAGTATGCTACCAGAAAGTTGTTTTTCTTGTTTCATTGCATTTTTTAAAGAGCCCTTTCCTTGCCTTGCTAGTGACATGAGTTGCCGCAGGGTTAGTGGTGCTGAGGAGTGGGGACCTTGGATGAGCATCCCTGGGAAGTTACCTTCCTGGCAAACACCAGCACCAGCTGGAGAGGAGCTCAGTCACCAGGAGGGCATTGGAATGGAGTCATCCAGTTTCTTTGTGATTTTAGTGTTTAGTAGGTTATTTCTTGTTCTGTGCTGATTTGCATCTTGCACTGAAGTGTCCCAGCTTGAGTGAAATGTAAACATTTCTGTAACTAAAACCTGGATCTATGTTCCCCGGCCAGGTGGGTGTTTGCAATTCGGTATTGGTTGCATGAAGGATGCTAATAAAGGTCTAGGGTTGATACCCAAGGTATCAACCATTTTGGTCATTAAATCCCGAGATGGAGCAGTCACATGCAATGAGGGATGCCATCCGGGTCTGCTGTCTGCTTTACTGGCACATAGGCTCTTCATGATTTTGTCTGATGTGATTATGTGTGTATTTTCTCCTTCCCTTGTGCCATTGCTGCACTAAAATGGGGAAAAATTTGTAGCAAGAGTCATAGTTACTTATCTGAATTATCAATTAGTTAATAGTTAATTAATTTGTACTTTAATTGAGTTCATTGCTCTTGGTAATCTAATTGGGAGATTTGTATAAGTAGCAGCAATAATTGAGTGCCTTTAACAAAAAGACCATAGCCTGAAATAAATGTAAAGCTTAGTGCCTTACCAAGGTGCCACGGTCCAGTTCCCCCGCAGGTCACAGGGCACCATGTTCTCCGGTCTGTGCTTTTTCAGTCTGTTCCTGATTGTGTGTTGGGGAGCTCTCCTGGAGATGTGCTTTGACATGATCCCAGAATTCACTGAAACTGCTTGAGTTTCGGGGCGTCCCAGGATGATTAGTGTTTCTTGGTGAACAATGGTCTAAGCAACTCATTAAACTGTAGTGCATCTTCCTCCTTGCCTGTGCTCACTCAGAACTTCTGTGGAGCTGATTAGAGGCTTGGCAGGAACTGTATGGTTATGCTCTAGATACGCTTTGGATACATTATTGTCACAGTTGAGGTATTGCAAAAGCCATACCGTTCCCATCTTTATCCTGATGAGGTACCTCTTTTGATTGTGCAATATCTGTGGCTAATTACATGGCAACTGCAGTGTGCCACCAGCCACCCACAATTCATTGTCAGCTCCTTGGGGATGCACATGAAAAAGCAAAGATAATGTTTTCTTTCTTCAGTCCAGTGATTTAGCTTTGCTTTGTATTTTTAATCCCCTGCTCCTTCAGGTAATAAAGCCAGATGGTAGTGACAAAGAAACAGAAGTCACACATGAATCAGATGTCCCTGAGGATATGTTGGGGACTTACATTCCTCAAGAGGCAGCGAAAGGCGATGCTAAAAGTCCGGATGTCATTATAGAAGCTCAATTTGATGATAATGATGCAGAGCATGGACAAGACCACTTGCAGGATACGTTGTCTGATGACATTAAGAAACTTTCCCTGGATACCGGTGAAAAGGGTGAGTAGATCAGATTGCTGATTTAAGCCTTTATTTGAGCAAACTGTTGAAGTATTACTTGGTTGCATTGCTTTGCTGTGAGATATAAAATGCAGGCATAAAAGCTTAATGCCTTATCACTTCTGTCCCTTTCTGTGAAACTGCCTTCGTAGTTTTGAGTGGATATCAATGACTGGGTTTTATGTAGTTTTGATTGATACAAAGCAAATCTGTGAAACAGAAGTCACACCTTTAGATTTGCAATTTTCAGGGCTGTCTGGGGACTGCTGATTGCTGTTTAAGTCAAGATGGTGCTGTAGCAGTTTCCTTCATTGCAGCTTGGCTGGCCAATCTGTGTGTCTCAGTTTGGGGATAAGAATATATTTCCTTGGGGGCAGTTAGGTTTGTTGCTGTTTTCAAACAGTTGAGTTATGAGCAACTTAAAGATTTGGTCCATTTAAAAAGAAAATTGCATTAAAACCTAAAGCCAATAATGCGATCTGTTTTGAAGGCAAACCTATTTTATTCTGAATCTGAATTCCATCCAAGCCATCAAGTGTTGCTTAGGGCAAAATAAAATAGGCTCCCCTGTCCCAAACTATGCTTATGCTGCTCTTTGCATGTCCTTTCTAGTACTAAATCCCTTCCTAAAGAACTGTTTGTTGAAAGCATTCTGACAATTGGCACATTTAACATGTGCCTTCAGCTGCTCGTGAAAAATTTGCCAGGGCAGATATTCTGGTGTGTTACTGTTGCATGCCCCAGTTGTCCAGAAAAGATGGCAGCAACTCAGGACATAAGTAGATGCTGGACTCTGACAAATCTTGGTGGTGGTTATAAAGCTGTCCTATTTAATACCTCGTGTTTTTCTGAGAGTTTTCTTTTGAAGATGCACAGACCCCTGCCTGTACTGTTGGTAGAGTTCCATTTTTCACACCCATCTGTTAATAAGATTGGAAATAACATTTGAATGGAAGTGTTGTAGTTTTTATGACAAAACATTGGTTTCAGCTCATGAATGGAGCTGCCACCTCACCAGTTTGTGATGCTATTTCCTTCTGGGTACCTCCACTGTCTTTGAGTTCCTGCCAAGGTATGTGAACCAACTCACATGTTGTTCTATTCCTTTCCAGCACAGGGCTTGAGTTGGGAGTTACTCGCCTTGTCTGCAGATGTTTTACACAAGTGGTTATTAACCCCCTCTGTTTTCCAGTTTTGGACACCTTTGAGCCACTTTGACTCAACAATTTTGAATCTCTAGAAATGCTCCTGAGTCACCTGTTGTGTCTGTTGCAACTTTATTGCCAAATTAAACTTCAGAGAAATACATTCTAGTTTGATACCAGCATTAAAAACAGATACCGGCTGGAGCCAGTATTTTACTTCAGCTCTGTAACTGTCCTTTAGTGTAAAGACTTGATGAGAGGTACTCCTTGAGTTCCTCGAGATGCTCTGGAGTGACCTATGCTGAGGTTATCAAGCACAGTCATCTCTCAAAATCTGTGCCATCTGAGTGGGTTTTGCTGTTTGATTCTGTCTTTGGAGAATGCTTGTAGGGCAAATGTGAGATCACCTTATTGTCTGCACAGCTGAAATCCAATTTACTTTTCCACTGCTGTTGCCTAAGCCAGCTGTTTTCTTTTGTCTTCAAGGCCTTTCTGTGTTCATCCTTAACAAGCCTTGTTGCTGGTGTGGATGTGCCAGTTGGATTTCTGCTGAGTTTGTATTTTGCTATCACCTCTTTTAGTACTTGCTTCAGCTTCTTTGGCCATATAACCCATATGGAGTTTTCCCTAGTTTCTTCTTTCTCCGCTTTTTAATGCCCTCCTTTTTTTATACATATAAAGTTTACGATGCTGCTTTTTCTGAAGGTGTTTTTGAGTAGTTGATGATTGCTTTGGCTTGTTTCCTGTCCTTCATGCAATTTCTCATATCATCACTTATCCAGATTTTAAGTCTTGCCTGGAAAACTGCTATAGTTATTCTAGCATCACTGATAACTGTCATGAAAAAAGCAAAAATCCTGCCAAATACAGCTTTCACAGGTGTGGCTCAAAATGCTTTTTTTAAAAGGACCAAACAGACACTTTTTCAAGGCTGAACTTAACCTTAGAGGGCAATATCCGCTGGACTTCTTAAGGCCATCCACTGGAACATGGTGCCAGCATCAGGAGGCAGAGAGCCTTGCAGGGTTGGACTGTGGTGAGTGGAGGTGCCCTTCCCTGTGTAACGTGGGCCTCTCCTGGGAAAGCTGCTTGGCTGCTGCTGCCTGTTGAACTTTCCAGCTAACCAGCCTTTTCTTTTATGTTATATCCTTTCTGCTGGAAAAAACTACTGCAGCAAAACAGAAAGGTGGATGGGAGCTGGGATCCCATGAGGGGTTTTCTTCCTGACCCACCAATCCCAGTGCCTTACTTGCCTTCCCTGAGAGCATTACTTAGCAGGGTTTGTCACACAGCCCCATTGCATGGCCTTATGCACAGGAGGAAGCAGGAGGAATTTTCCAGTGCAACTCGTAAACGAACACTTGTGATGAGCTTGCTTCCTTGTTTGGAAGGTTTTTTTTGAAGGTTTCAAGCTGAACAAAATTGCCATCAAGGATATTATATTAAATGAAACAAAATCAAGAAACAGTTTATTATGTTCCCATGAGCACTTTACGTATGTATGTATTTGCATACATATATGTGTGTATATGTGTATGCATGTTTAAAAGGATCCATATCTATATGTATAAGACCTGCCCAAAATTAAAACTAAACCAGAAATTCACCAGATTTCTGGAGGCGAAAAATATTGGTAACTATTGTAATAGAATCAAAAGTAAACTTTGCTTATTCTGGGCAAAAAACCCAGAACCGTATTGAGATGGTTTTCAGATCTTTGTGCATGAACCCAAGCTCTGCAAATTGCTGCTCTCAACTGCAAGATGCCTTTTGTCCTTTCTGACGTAGGAGTAGAATTGTGCAATTTCTTTGCTGGCTCATTTATTCTGCTGCTGATAGTCAGAATGAACCATGAAGAATAAAAGTAGACATGTCATTCAAGTAGGAGCGCTCTGGGTCATGCTGGGAGCGCAGCCTGTTTTGATGTCTTTTCTACTCTGGCCTATGTCCCATCCCTGGTCGTGGCTCTGTTCCTCTTCAGGGCGCAGTCACCCCTCCATCTCTAGTTGCACGCTGGAGCAAAGAATTTTGGGGTTGGCCCGTGCTATGAGAAGCTCTGAAGCATGA
The DNA here is from genome assembly GCA_013396775.1 of Cephalopterus ornatus. NCBI lineage: Eukaryota > Metazoa > Chordata > Aves > Passeriformes > Cotingidae > Cephalopterus > Cephalopterus ornatus. The sequence goes on along the minus strand of VZRE01015511.1, from coordinate 493,861 downwards.
AACATCGTGTACGCTGATTATGGCCCAGATTTGAGGGACTGAATTTCCCTGAAGTCATTGTACGTTGGACTTACTCCTTGGGGCTTAGGGCAAACTGGTAGAGTTGCTATTATGCACCAGTCTGCTGACTGAGACTCAGATGTTGGATCTGTCTTCATTAAGTGCTGCTGTTATGAGAGCTGTGCTTCCTACCCTTCTCTTCCTAAGACCCCAGAAGAAATGGGATAAGCAAGAAAGTCCACAGGAGGAAAGAGACCTTCACATTCAGCCTACTTCTCAACCCATGTACTTTCTGAAAGTTCTTGTGCTCATAAAAGTACGTCAGTCTTGCTTTGCTCAAGGATATTTAAATAGAAGTTCATAACTGGTGTCACTCTGCCAGGAGTAGTTCTGGTCAAACGAGTTTGCTCCGCTTTTCTGGACTCTGCTTGCAAAGAAGTTGGGTTAAAGATTACTTTCAAAAAAGTCTTTGGTCTAGGAAATGACGAGCCACTTTCTTCCCCACCACACTGTTCTACACAAAGAGCAGTATTGTCCTGTTCTAAAGTTAAATTATCTGAATGTTAAGCTTTGGTCACTGGTCTTTTTCAGCAAAGCTTAAAATCTCTTTCCTCCTGCATTTTCAGCTCTATTTCGAACTGTAAATATCTTTACACGCTGAATAAACTTTCTCTCTGTATTTTTTTCCTTACAAAGACAGTAAGAATGAGAACCCTGAAGAAAGTTTCTCAGCTCCCTTAGTGATGTCCTTCAAACCCTCTCTGGGGTTTCTGTGCCCCGTTGAAATGCAGGCAGTAGCGTCCTGACACTACTTTGTAGAGAACACGGCAGTAGCGTCCTGACACTACTTTGAACACTTGTGTATACAAAATAAAAATTAATACCCTGTAATGCTTGGGACTGACATGCAAGTCCTCTGTGTTTTACCCTGAGACCCCAACTTACTCGGTGTCACTGCTATCCACAGAAGTCATCCACCAGTTCACATGACCTTTGCCAGGCCTGCAGTTCTTTTCGTTAATCCTCATTCACATTGACTACTGCAACAGAGGTCATGTAACTTTTGTCCTATCACTTAGTACTGAGCAAGAATACATTATTTCTGTGACTTTTCACTGCAGTAGAAGGATTTTCTTTATACTCTATCTCAATATGTAATAAAAATTAAAATCTCTCTGTATCCTCTCAACCTGGGAAAAGTGCAAAATGTTCTGTACAGAATGCTTTATGATGCTGTATCCCTACACAGACTTGTGCGTCACGAGTTTCATACAAATGTGAGCTGTCTCTTATACTGGAATTAGGTTACTCTGATAAAGCAACATCCTCAATTGAACAGTAGCAGCTACTTGCACTCGTGAGAAGGGCAGCTGCACTCATAAAAGTGCCTCAACCCTTCTTAGCAAAAAGATATTCAAATAAAAGTTTGTAAAACTGTGTCCCTATACCAAAAGCTATCCTTGTCAAACTAGTTTGCTCGGCTTTGTTCAGCTCTTCTCATGGGAGATCTTACTATACCAGATACACAGAGTATCCTGCTTCCCACGGGGTGGAAGTCATCAAGCTGGTGAACTGGCTGCCCTGGCAGCAATCAGATAGTTATGTTTGTTCAGGATTTCCACTTACACCTGCCCTTCTACAAATCAGAGTTTGGATATGTGAACGTCTGAAGCTTACTCACTGCCTTGACGTAAGGAAGTTTGAATAGAAATAGCTCATTTACAGGCAGAGTAAATTCACATGAACTGAATAACTGATAGATAATGAGTAGAGTCAACAGAATCTGGGCTGGACCTGCTGCAGAACTTGCAGCTGTCTCCCTGTCTGTTCAGCATTTGCTAGGTGGATACTGGTCGATGTCGTTTCAAGTCAAATGCGACTGTCAGTCACAATGTGACTGTCAGGCCTGATAAGGTCAGAAGTGATAAGCTAAAATTGCTTGGTGTCCACACTGCCGCTGACTGGAGGCTGTATTTTGAGTATTTCAGGTTTGCTTGGCTCAACAGAGGTGGTGGCATTTGGTAACTTCACTATGGTTCAGCCAGGGTTGTGTAATAAGGCATCAAGCCATTCTTTTCTCAAGATGACGCTCTAGAGTCAGTGCTCAGAAAGGTTTTTTGATCTCTCTAGCTAAGGAGAAAAATGTATTTGTAGTATATATTTTAGTCTCTGTTTTGCACTTCTGCATCTTCTCATGCAATTTCATGTCCTCTCGTGTCCTCTTTTGTGTCCTTTCTCTTCTTTTGAGTTTGACAAGGTGCCTACCTGCCTTTTGTGCCTTCCTCTGGCACCTGGAGTCCTTCTGCAGTTAGCAGTGTCTCCTGTTGGCACAGGCAGAGTTCAGAGAGTGACTACTTTTCCTCTCCTTGGCCAGCTAAGGTAGGGAAAGGATGACAAAATCTGGACCACATGCTGACCCTCTGCTCTGCTCAGGTTCCCCCCTTTTTTCAGTTTAGCTGCCACAAAGTCTCCGGCAAATTCAGAGTCCACCAACATCACTGGCCACTGGAAGGAACAAGCGTTCTTCTCCCTCCTCTTCAGAGGCTCCTGCTCACTCTGAGTGCTTTTAAGGAGTCTTCACTGTTCTTTCCTAGCCTGCAGCTTTCTGGAGATGGATCGTCTCCACTGCATAGCTCTTAACATTTCTAGGCCACAGCAGAGTGAAAGCTCACCAGGAAATCTTCTCAGTTACACGGCTTTTAATAGAAATCCTTGAGGTGGAACTGTCAAAAATCGGATCAGTTTCACTCTGCTGCAGCCTGGAAAGCCAGCAGAGGAGCTGGAGCCGTTTCAGCTGCTCGAGACAGCTCTCTATTAGTTTATCCGAAGTTCATGTTTGTGGGTCTCTGGATCCAGCTCTTTAGGTTGTTGCTATAACTTTTCTTAAATGAGAGCATAGATTTCTAGCAGAATAAACAGTATAGCAACTGAAGAGAAGTGTTCTACTGGTATTGAACAAATTGGACTTTACGGTTGCATTGATTAAGTGCTACAGGCTGAAAAAACTCCAGTTATTCTTTTGTTGCACAGCTGAAGCCTGCAATGGAAGTTAATGTTGGGAAAGTTCCTTATGCTGTTCTTCCCTAGTAAGTTATCTTGGCCCCCAAATGACTTCCTAAGTGTGGCAAAAAAAAAAATTACTTAGGCAATTAGGTAACAGGAATTAGATTAAATTCAGCATATTAAAATATGTTCCTGAGTTCACCTATGTTTTTCCTTTGAGTTATAAGTTTAGGTCAAGTAAGTGAGAGGGCATGATACTGAGAGTGAATGGTGGGTGTGGAGATAAGCAGGGTATGGCCATTGTTAGCAGCAAGATTTCCAGGATGAAACAGATTAGGATTCATTCAGCTAGCATATTTTCCATGGAATAGTAATATTGGACACACAGACTTTAGGAACAAATGCACATGCAGGAAGGAAGAATATTAAGTAAATAGGCAAAATACTCAATGGAATTGTTTTTGTAACATTTTAATTTTGGTTGCCATTAATGTAATGAAACTGTATTTATGTAGACTGCAACACTACCTGATTTTTTGTAGGTTTAATTCTGTTGCAGTAAAACTTCCAACCCCTATGTTGACTGGCAGCTTCTCAAGGACATGTGAGGGCCAGGAGCCCTGAGTACCCATGCTGTGATAGTAGTAATGTTATGTGGCTACTGGGACAGCTACGATCGGATCTGCTGGGGGTAGATGGCAGCTTCCCAAAATTATGTTGATCTTAGTTGTGGATCAGGCTTGGAGGATTCTAAGGAAAAGTGACACTCTTGTCTCATCGTTCTGCCATCTCCTCCATCCCTCCTTGTGGAGGTGGCTAAATATAAGTAAATAATTACACTCTTGGCTGCCTTGCGTGTCCAAGGAAGCCAGCTGTACTCACCTCTTCACATTGCCTTTGCTCAGTGTTACTGCAGATGCTTGTCTGTGCTGTACACATCTGTTATAATGCCTTTCCTCTCCCTCTTTGAGGGCCTCCTCTCGCTTGTGCATCTTTAAAAATCTTGATGCTAATCATCTGAGTCTCCTGGTCCTCGTCTTCAGCGTGCCCTTGGGCAGGCAGGTGTGTGAGCTCAGGTGTTAAGACATGAACAGCTGGGGCAGGGTGATTTTGCTTAAATGAGTATTCAAAAATAAACATCTCTAAGGAGGTTAGTCCTGTTCATTAGACACACAACTCTGGGATGAGACAGCTCAGGAGTACTGGTGGTTTGGACCTGCTTTGCTTTGTGTCTGCAGAGCCCTCTTGCATTGCACACGGGAGCTGTTAGACTGATTTTGGACAGGCTGCATGTGTTAAATTCCAAAGCTGTTGGCCTAACACTCTCATCACAGTGAAATACCTGTCTTTGCTCTGTCACGGGCGGAAAGCTCAGTGTCTGAAGGTATAAATACTCACAGAGTACTGCTTCTTGCATGACATTTTCCTAAGTGAGCCTTCTTATACCCTGTTTAAAATAGATTCCAGTTTTGGGTATTACCTGGTACCAAGTGAAATGGCACTTTGCTTCCTCCCTACCTTTTGGTAGATTTTTGTTCTGGAGGGAAAAAAATGTTCTGTGCCAATAAATATCAGCTGCAGAATGTGAAGAGGCCTTGTACTTTCTTCTAAACTGCAACGTGTTTCCTTCTCATTGTCCCTAAAAATGAAGATTGTAGCAGAGTAGTGTAACCCAGGCAAATCAAGGCATGCATGTGAACGTATCACCTTTTGGTTGCAGGGAGTTTTCATTTCCTAATGTCTCTTGTGTACTGATGTAGACAGAATTCCAAAAACACATCCTTTTTGAGTATGACGCGCAGTCCTGGAGGTATTTATAATAAATTGGTCTGTTTTACACCACTTATGTATTTGGTACTAAGAATGTAATATGCTGAAAACTGCTTCATGAAGCATATATCGGAGAACCTGTGTTGTTGCTTCATTAGTAAGTAGCAGACTTTGCCATTGAAAGGTTTACAGCTGTGCTGATATCTGAGCGCTGAGCTGAAGAACAGTATTTTCTTTTTGAAAAGCTTCGTATCAATAATGCCTTCTGATGGTCTTCTTAAATACTCCCATGTAGAGTAACCCAGCTTCTCAAGTACGTATTTTTTTCTAGCTGAAGTAGCAAACATTGAACTATTTTCTTAAAAAAACTTGTTTTTTTCCATCCAGGGAGGGATTTTTTTTTTCTTTCAGTAAGTTGTGTTTGAGATCTGAAACTGTGATATATTTTCATTTGCAAGTGGATATTGCATCTTTAATTGTATTCTTTTTGGACAGAATTGCAAATTTCCACAGTGACCAATGCAAACCTAGTGAAAATAATTTTGGATCTGTCACAAGTAATCAGAATTCTAGTCTGATGATTTTTGGTTCATTTTGGCTACCTTTTAATGTTGTGGTAATTGAATTGTAGAAGGAAATTTGGGGGGATTTAAAAAAAAATAATGTTTGACCTAGGAATGCCTGTCAGGCAAATCTAAGTGTGTATTGAATTTGCCTGAACTGATCTCTTACAGAGGGAGGCAAATTCCAAGTGTCCTGGATCTACTTCATTGGTAATAACGTAACTAATTTGAGTTGCTTTTTGTATCTAGTGCCTAATTTTTTTTTAAGTAAGACTATTACAGTTTTGGTTTGTCAGATAATCGCTGAAAGGAAAACACTGAGATTATAATGCAGTTTCACTGGATCCTGGTTGCTGAAGTGTGTTTTCACTGTAAGATAAGCTTATGAAGTACTGCCCAAGCTAACATAGTAAATCTTTCTCAGAAAACATGTCTTTGCCCAGGGTGGAAATATTGAATGGTCATTGGATAACCACTGCAGTAAAGGGGTCAGAATAATTCATTTTTAGTTTGGCATAATGCAAGGAGTTTCTTCCCACCTTCCCTGCTCAAAATTCTGCTCCTCTCTCAACTTAACTCTCCTTTAGGATTGCCTCAGTGCCTCTACCCTGTTGTGGGAGATGTTTGTATCTCCCCAGCTCAGATCTTCTAGACCACCAGTCTCCAGGGGGGTCCCTCTTACCTGCCTTTTCTGCCCAGCCACCAAGTTCCAGCTTCACTGGAGGGAAGGAGGATGTGCAGTGAAGGAGAGGGACTGTCAGAGGTGTATTCGGGGGACCTGGGTACCAGACTCTTGTGGCAGATTATGACTGTTGTGACTGAGGTTTCTGTGCAGTAATTTAACAATTGAGCTAGCTGGACCTTGGATATTGATAGTTGTCCTTTCTGAGCTGAAGATTTTGTGTCAGGGAATCCTTATTTCTGGTGCTCTGCTATTGTAGACTTCTGAGAATTAGATGTAGCCCTGGTATAAACAGAATTTTGACTTCCAAGGGAGCAGCTACAAGCTATAGAGAAGTCCACATCTCTTGGCTCCAGGAGCGCAGAGTTTCTCATGTCCCTTCTTCCCCATCCTTTATTTCAGGAACATTCCCCATTAGTAAATGTGTGTGATGACGTTTTAGATACTGAAGGTAATTAAAAAGACGTTGGCTTGATTAAGAAGCACTTAGCTGGGATTAGCTTCCTTCTTTCTTTCTGTTGATGGAATAGTTGTAGATCCCAGGCTCTGTCTGTTGGAGTCTCTAGTAATCCCAGGATTTTTGGGGAGGGATGCTGAAATTGGAGAGACCACTGAAGAAGAAGAAGATACTCTCCAGCCAGCCAAAGGCCCCTGGTTGATTTTGCCTGTGAAGGAAGAGGCAAGTTCTACCATGTGCCACAGTGGGAATTTAGATGTTTTTTGATGTCTGTCCTGGGTTTACATGGGGCTCATCTTCAGCAGGATGGGGAGCAGTGCCCCAGCCCTGAATGGCTTTTTTATCCCAGGCAAAGGAAGGCCTGGTCTCCCATTTGCTGTGCTCTCTGTGACAGCTGCATCCTGGTGCTTCTGTGCTTTTGCATGTGTTTGTGTGATACTTCCCAAGGACACCACTGCTGGCTTCTTTTTGACAGGGAAAGCTCCTTCACTGAAAATTTCCAAGTGGCTTTTTGGAGCACTGGGACTTGGAGGGTTAAGTGGAAAGAAGGCAGTGCTAACAAGGGCATGTTCCTTACATGACTCTGGGTGCTTTTTTCATTCATGCCTGCTGGACCTTGAGGCACTGCTGCTGTTCTACTGTGCTGGGAAAGAGTGAATGCATCTCCTTCTTTTTTCCCAAACACATTTAGATTTGGCTTCTCTTCCAACCAGTATGTGCTGTTCCTTGGGGAGGGTTCACTCCAGTAAAGCCCTGGGCTTGTGGCAGGTGTGCCTGGAAGCCTGGCCTTTGTAAGGCTCCCAACCTCCCCTTGTCCTCTGGCCCTGCAAGTGTTTCTTTGTTCCAGATCATCCTGTTCTTTGTCCAAGCTGTCTTTATGGTTGGCACACCATAAACTGTTAACTGATCTCTTGACAATTTATAAGAAAACAAAATGGCTCCTTGCATTTATTCTTTGCTAAATGATTGCCTGGTATGACCTTTAGCTGGCAGAAACATTAGAGGAGGTAACCAGATGAGGTAATCTGGGTATCCCCACTTTTTAAACTGCTTATAATTATCCAAGCATTTTTTTCCCCCCCAACTTGTTTGTCACTGTGAAACTCTGGGTGGTTTTATCCCTTAGTAATGCTGGTTGTGGCAAGTCTGAGTTCATTTCAGTAAAAGTAAAAGAGAAATGTTTTTGCTGCTTCTATTACTGGTGCTTTTTTTAGGAAAGTTCATTTTTATTTAAACTCCTGAATACCTGTTCATTCTCCTCTCAGCCTTACTAGCAAGTCAATAAAGATAAAATAAAAGTAAAGTCACTTAGAGAAAGATCTCTGGGGAGAAACAAAGTGTGAAGAGCTTTGTATCAGAAGGCAAAGCTGGGGGTAATTAGCAGCATATGAGAACCAGAGTTTGTCATTGTCAAACGACTGCTGGGATTACGTTGCCCGAAGGCAGCCCAGGCTGTCCCACGACCATCTGTGAACGTGCCCTGGTGATGGTGATGCACAGCCGTCCCCCCTCAGGGAAGTTGCTGCCCCTCCTGCCCCCCCCCAGCTCCCTGAGCACTGATCCCAACATCCCAGCACTGCTCAGCCCCTCCCGCAGCCCCTTCATCCGTCATGTCACCAGCAGCCTCCATCGAGGGTCTCTGTGGGACAGATGGGTGTCATCTGGGGGCCAAGGTCTGCGTGTCAGCACAGTTCTCCTGGATGCTTGCTCACATGGGTGAGCACTGTTGGTCTGCTGGAGCACAGCCCTCAGTGAAATCTTGCTTTATCTCTTGTCTTCTAAGGGAAACAGTGACAGCTACGTCCCTTGGAACTGGCGGTCGGTGCCACGGTCTCTCTTTAGGAAAGCAGAATTTCTTTTGAACTCTCAAGGCCTGATTTTAGCACATGTGCTTGAGAGGGATGTGATTGCCATACGAATAGAAAAAGGCAGCCATCTTCCACAAGCCCTCCAGACAAGAGCTCTTGGATGCTTCCATCTGAAAAATGCTGGCAGAGCAGTAAACACAGGCAGTCAACAGGGATGCAGCTCAAGAAGGGACCAAATCCAGCCTTTTCCGTGGCAAGGATCACTTTGGATGTTTGTAAACACTAAATGCCAGCCATCTGTAGCAGATACACCCGAAGTCACATACTTGAATATTTGAACATTTCAAACTAGAAATTAGTTGACACTTGATTTTAATATTATCAGTATCTGGTCCAGAGATTTCAGGGCAAGGGAGTTCTTGGTCATAACAGCGATTACTTTTATAAAACTTTTCATAATCCTGGTCCACAGCTGAAGAGGGTCTGCTTAGTAGTTACGGTTTCAGTTTCAAAGATAAACATGCATTTTATTACCCTGCATAATTTTTTTAAAGGAAATTGAATATTAAATGAATGTACGTACTTAAAGAATTGCTTATGTAACGTTAATGACTTCAACTAAGAAATGCCAGGAAATTAATGTAGTTGTCAGTATTTAGTAAACAGAATGTGTTTTCTATCATTTTGTGTTTTATGGCTGATATAGTCCTCCTTACAAAATTGGGATTTATTTTGATTTTTGTTGGTTTTCAGCAGATGTGCATGGTAAGTGAACATATATCTGCTGTCTGTTGTAGTCTGGAGAAATAATAATTACTTCTTGCTTGGCAATTCTATCACTTGAGAGATCTTTTTCCTTTCAAATAAGTCTACTACATGCACCTTGTATTGTAGTTTACAGCAAAGGCCCAACATGAATTTGTCATGGAAATGTTCTACAGTGACTGTTGTGTGTGTTTGATGCAGGGAAGGCAACTGGGATCAGTGGTGTGCACAGAACAAAGCAAGATGATGGACCCAAGGTGAATGATCCCAGGCTCCTCCCAGATGAGTTTCTCCAAAGGACAGCCAAGGTAACTCCGTGGAGAGTGACAAGTGAGCAAAGGCTGAAGGGGACCAGCCCTGGCCTCCCTGTAGTCTCCATCTGTTGATCTTTGAGTCTCATTCCCCATTTCAAAGAGAGTAATTGTCTGATCTGATAAAAATCAAGTGACTTGTTGTTTTTACCAATTATCCTAGGTTAAATTCCCTTTGTTTGTCATGCAAAATTACTTAGCAAGATTCAGGAGAAAGATTGGATACTAATATGAGTGTCAGGATATCCAAAGTTGTCAGAATTAATTCTTACAGACTTTGGAAAGGCTGCTAGTGCTGTTGATTCAAGATTTGAGTCAATCTGTAAATGTTAAGAGACTAGAAAAGGAGACTGCTGGGTCAGACTGGGTCAGGTCTCTTCCACGTCTTGTGCTTTCCCTTGCAGTCTCTGATTCTGGTCCCTGTTGTTGGCTGGGATGCTCCAGTCTCATCCAATGTGACAATTCCAGCACACAGAATCGTGCAGAGGTGCAGCTCCTGAAACCTTTTGGAAGGACTCTTCTGTATAAGCTTAGGAAATCGGCTATAATGTTTCTGTTATCCAGTGATTTATTATGGTCTACAAAAATATAGCCTGGATGAACACCTCTCTGGAACAATTATTTGGTGATATTGTAATTTATTATTCTTTTCAAAGCCATCTTGTATAAAGGTAAAATAACCCCTGACTTCAGAAAGCACAGAGAGGAGGAGAGAACTGCCAAATTCCCAACAGCACATCCTTTCCTGTGGTTAGCATTGGATCCGCCAGCGGCACCGTTTTTGGACTGGCCTGTTCTGTGCTGACTGTTGAAATCACAGGCCGAGGATACAAATGAAAGATTTTACAGGAGTTGCTTGTATTTTGTGGCTAATTCCCTGCATTTGGAAGCATCTGCTTCTTGTCTGGTTTTGTTCTGTAATCAAGAAAATTGCTGTAGAGAGCTAGCACTTGGAAGGCACTTAGCTCCTCTATAGCCATGAGCAAGATGGCAAGGAAAACACATTGTAAATAGGTACTCAGTTAAAAAATGCACACACACATACACACACACAGGGCAAACAAGATATAGACCTTGTGACTTTTCCAGATATTCTGCTAAGCCTCTGTGTATCCCTATTCTGTTAAAGAAAATAGCTTTCTCTGAAGGTATTCACTGTAAAAACTTTTGCCTCTCCTAGGTGGTCTATATTTTGGAAAAGAAGCATTCCCGAGCAGCTACAGGTTTCATCAAACTTCTGGCAGACAAGAACAGTGAACTCTTTAAGAGGTGTGCCATGTTCTCACCTGTGGACCACAGAGTGCCCAGGGTCTATGTGCCCTTGGCTGATTGTCCTCCAGACTTCGTGACCAGGCCTGAGGGATATTCGCAGAAGCTCTTCATCTGTCGCATCGTGGACTGGAAAGAAGACAGCAACTTTGCAACAGGGTATGTGGCTGCCCTTGGAAGTAGAGATGACTGAGATTTCTAGTCAGAATTGTTGCTTTCACTTAATTTAATACAAGCAATAGATAGAGAAATCTGTTAACATGACATTTGTCTTGTATCCCTCTGGTATTTATTGGATGAAGTATGATGAGGAGCAGGATAGTTCATCGCTCTTGGCTGCAAAGTGTTAGTTTCTTCTTCCAGTGCTTGCTTCATCCTGCTGGCGCATCCCAGCGTTAATGAGCACGTGTTTGAGGGAACACACACACACACACACACACGTGCTGAACCTGACCAGCACAAACACTGTAGGGTGCTGGCAGCCTTCCTGTCTTTCCTCCCTGTGTTTAAGGGTAGTACACAGTGTGTAGGCATTTCACTTCTGCAGAGGAAGAAGATCAGTAGCTGTGAGGCTTATCTTTAGTTTGTAAGCCTTTACTGATAAGAAGTAGAAAGAAGTCACAGATTGTTGTGGTTTTAAAGTCACATTGCTTCAAGGAAGGATACTAGAACTCAAGAGAAGATTCATTCCCTCCTGAAGCCTAGGAGAAGGGCGTTGCGCTCTGTGTGTTTCATCAGGCACTGTAGAGCCATTGCTGTCCAGAGTTCAAACTGCAGGCACTGCCGTGAAGGAAGAGATTTTAAGCCAGGGCTACACAAATGGCGTATGCTGGGTTGGATCCAGATTGCAAGTTCATTTTGCCTCTCCGTGAGGAACACTGTAATTTCCAGCATTTTCACTCTTTTCTCCAAAACAGCTGCAGTGTGCCAAGCTCCCACCTGGAGTGGCCACACTGTTTCTATTGAGTGCGTCTCAATAAGAATGGACATTGATAAATGCATTCAATTATGTGGGGGAAAACTAAGTAGTTCCGGCTTAGTTGGTGATTCAGAGTAGGTAACTCTGACCTATGGCAATACTGTGATCAAATTTAAACAGGTGATGAGGATCTGGATGTAATCTCTGGAGCATGTGCTGTAGTGGAGGTTGGGCATAAAGCCCAGCTTTGCTCTTCCCCTTGCAGAGCAATTCTGATGGGGTAGCACAGCTTATATACACTATCATCACTGCAGGTTTCAGAGTCCTCAGCTCAAACTGCTGGTAAAGCTTAAAACTTATAGAAAACATTTTTAAGAGAAGGTATGTCAGCAGACTTGAACTAAAAGTAAGCTAAACTGAAGTCCCTGTTTCCCAGAGTTTGTTATCAGCTGTAGCTGCTTGGTCTTCCCAGTAATAGCAAGTTTCACATGTACTCCTCAAGAGCCACATGAGCCATGAAGTCACTCAGTGCTTCCTCGTTAAACTGCAGTGCATGAACTGCCGTGGCCTCCCTTTGAGCCCCACTTAACTAGGGGCTGGCTGTGCTGTGAACTTCACTGTGACTAAGTTTCTTACTGGCAGAGATTTTCTTTGTCTTCTTTGACTCCAACTGAGAAAAGACTGGAGGGTGATTGTACTGCTTGGCTTCTTGTCAAGAGCACCCCCCCTTTTCAGCAGGAACAGGGGAAATTAGGAGGATGGGTTAATGTCTTTTTTTATTGGCTAATGTGTGTGTCTTTAATCTGTGCTTCTGACAACATTGGATATTCTCATCTCTCTGGTTTGGTCGTTTCCAAGATGTGAAGGGTGTTGTCAGGAAAGAAATGTCCATGATTGTCTTTATACCATAGCTGTTTCCTCTGGGAGTCGGTTGCACTTCAGTAAGTGCCTTGTGGAGATGGAAGCATAAATCTTGGTGACCCCTTTATTGTTTTAGCCATAAATAATGCTTGTTTAAATATGGAAAGACAGGGAAACCTCTTGAAGGTTTCAAAAGTTTCTGTTTGCCTTTAGGCTCATTTATAAACTTGTTTTTAAGCTGTGTTGCCTTGTTTATGAGCTGTGTTGCTTGTTATGGCCTGAAGGAGGGAAGAACAGCTGATCTGTAGCTCATTACATGCTTGGTTTTCTGAACTTTTTGGTGCACCCCATAGTTCTGCCCACAAAATTCATAATACCTCTTTGCCAGCATCACCACAATGGTTTTGAAGGTGCCTGGACAAAGAGCCTGTAGGTCATCACCCTGCACTGTCTGCTGGAAGTGGGACAAGGGAAACTCCCTCCTGAGTTGGCAGTCATGTCCCCTGGATGCCTTGGGTGTTGTTAGGTACTCTCCGTCCTGCAGCTGAACTCTCCCAGGCCAGTCATTCACCTCCCTCAGCTTTCGTTTTGCCTTGGGAAGTTCAACACCAGGTTTCCAAGCACAGTTAATGGCACAGTCTGGTCTTCACAGTGACCGTGTGTGGCTGGAGCAGTGGGATGCCCTGGCCAAGAATTTGGTGATGGCACTGGCCACCCAGGATGACCACCTGCACAGGGCTAACCTGTCAGTCCCTGGAGGTCCCCTTGGGGAGGGGGTGCGTTTCTGGGTCGTGATTGCCACCTGGTGGTCACCAGCGTGACACTGTCCCCTCCAAAGGCCACCCTGTCACCCCGGCTGTGCTGGGAAGGAGCAGGGAGGAACTAATGGTTCCATGTCCTGCTGGCGATGCCCTGAGTGTGGGCTGCTGTGCTCTCTCCTGCATGTGAAGTGATTTTACCTTGGCAGTAAAATGCCATTGAACTGGGCCTGCTTCAGGTAGCAGGTAGAGCAAATTATCTCCAAAACCTTCTCCTTTTCGAGATAAATATCACAAGTGCTGAGATGTACCGTTGTTTTCTGGTGACATTTTTTCAGTGTTGGAGCCTAGGGTTGTTTTGAGTATTAGTCCAGACGTCTGTGCACTTTTGGATATGGTTAAGGTGGAATTTTTTTGTCCCCACGTATGATGATGGATGAGACTATTAAAATAACCCTGTAATAGTAAAGCATGGAATCACTGACTCCCCCTGTGTCACATGGGGCTTGTGGCCATTCTAGCTCAGGGCTTTAGATATTGGTCTGTCAAGGTGACAAGATTTGCCCCAGCTTTTGCAATAAAATGAAATGCTGCAGGATGTTATTTCACTTGACACTCTTTCCAAAGCCATCCAAGTGGCTTGAATTCTTTTCATCTCTGGCATTTTATTCTGTTTTTTTTTCAATTCAAAAATGTATTTGGTGTGAGGACAAATGACCAGATACCGTGGGTAACTCATTGTAAGGCTCGAGGGAAGGTCTGATCCCCTCAGCAGGGCAATGCAGCATTTTGCAGATGGGAGTGTCCCCCAGTAAAGCCATGTTGCCTCGGCACAGCTAATCACCATATGGCTCTGCAGTGCGGGGTGGCCCCATCCCGTGGGAAGCACTGTCCTGTTCCTGTTACTCCCATGGTGTGTGGCCTGACAGCTGAAGGGAGGCACCTCCGTGGTGGAGAGCAGGGCGGGACTATGCTCCCAGGTACTGTGGGTTCCATCACAGCTCTCTGTCTCCATGATGCGCAGTCCTGCAGCCATCTCACCATCCCCACTGGGACCCTTGGCCTTTACCAAGCCTCTACACCTCTGCCTGTGAGCTCCAGGCCCTGGGCTGTGGGAGCAGCCAGGTGGGCTTCTTTGCTGTCACCTCTCCTGCTCCTGTACAAGCGTCCTCAAGGAGTGGTGGCTTATGGGTGGGATGTTCTCCTGCTGCTGAAAGAAACCCTGCATGTAGGATGGCTGTGAACAAGTCTGCTCCAGGAGAGACTGGCCAAAGGTGTTAAGTTCCCAGTGAAAGTTACTCACTCCCATTTGGGAGTCTGCTTGGCATTATGCAATTATGCTTTGTCTCTTTGGAAGGTTCTTATCATGTAACCTTTGAATACATTGGCCAGTTTCAGCTGAATCTGGGGAATGGAGAGAGCTTGAATGTTCCTAGAAGTGGGTGGCCGAGTAGATGTGATCAGTGTCACCCTGAAGGGGACGATGGCAGCACGAGGGTGGCTCTACCCCAGGTGCATGTCCATGACAGGTCAGGCTCTGGTGAGTGGGCAGCTCGGAGCAGTTCGATGATCCTGCAGCTGTGGCTGATTTGAAGGAATACCCTCTGCTGCCCCAACCATGGCATGTTCCAGTCAGTGCACGCTCCCACCATGTCTGACATTAGTCCAAGGGTATTCAAGGAATTCAAGGTAATGCTCCCCCATCAACGTCACAGAAAAGAAATGTTTGCGTCTGTAACCATTATAACTGTTTTTACCTTTTGACATTTAGAAAAAACAAAAAGAGATACACGCAAGCCTGGGGTGTCACAGACACCATGACTCCCTGAGAGTGAACGTCTGACTGCTGCTGGGCCCTGTGCCTGTTGTTGTTTATAAGCCTCTTGAACTATTCTTGCTACCCTTGGTGGCCGCGGAGCCCCATGAGTGATTTTGCAGCCTGGCTGTTACTCCAGGGTGATCGGTGATCCTATATGCATTACCTTTGATCACATGCTGTCCTGTCAGATTTTGCTCTGATGCAAGTCATCATTCCTGCGTGACTGTAACATGGCCCCAATTAAAGTCAGTTATACACTTTTTATTTCAAGGTACTTGGGAAATGTTCCCTGGAACACTGTAAATCAAATGTTAATTACTATTAAAAAAATATTAGTCCTATATCAGACCTCTGGGTAAACCCCTTATGGTTTGTAATCTAATTTCAGTAAACGGATCAAGAGGAACATGGGTTTCAAGACTGAGCTGGAAAGCACTCTGGCATTCAGAGGTGCTTTCCATGACTTGTCCTGCAGACGTCCAGCTGCCCTCCTGATGCACTTCCCAGCTCTGCCTTGCCAAGAGAAGGGGCACCTAAGACTCAAGCTCTTGACATTTCTTCTGGGTAGGGCAGTGTGTCCTCCCTTTTCCAGTTTTATTTTTTTCAGTCCATCCTTGGTGCTGCTGGTGGTCTGCAGACCCACAGACTCGTCCTTGCTCAGTCCCAGCTCTGCATTAGACGTTGGAAATTGAAGTGATGATTTCTCTGGTTTATTGTTACTGCTGAGAGAGAGGGAGATAAAACCGATGCCTCATTTATTTACATTAAAATAAGGATTAGCCTGGGACCCAGCTGCAGGAACAGAGAACTCAGCCATGGTGCCAAATGCGCACGTATTTCTGCCATACAGTTTGTACATAAAATTGAAACAATGGAGGGAAATATCTTTTATCCTTGTTTTCATTTTTATTTTAAAGCTAGACGATGGGAACTCTACAATTTACCACACCACGAAGCGCACAATCCTTTCCAGCATATTACGCAATGTGACAGGTTTATTACACAGCCCTTCCCGTTGAGAAGAGAGAGCTTTGCTCCCATAAAGAAGATGGTCCTGCTTACGCTGCGAGTTTGGGGTTTGTTCTGTGGGTTTATGGTACATTTGAAGCCTTGAGACCATCTTGCTCGTCCAAATAACAAGTGCACTGTTTTGGCCCCAATTTAGGAAAGTAATTAGTGTCTGTTCTCACTCATTGGAATCGAAGCAGAAGGATCGATATAATGATCGTGTATTTTATGCAGTGGAAAAACACTTATTAGAGTGGCTGTTTTTGCGCTGTGTTATTACCCCTCTCTTTCGTGTCATATTTTGATGAATTTGCCTTAATTTCAGTTGCAATTTTCTTGGGTCAGGAACATTATCTCTATTGACTGCAGTGTGCCATCCACCCTAATGGTAGTATATTAAAAGATAAAAAATAATTTAACTCTCTACTGTAGAGCATAATCTAGAGGTGAGAAAGGGGACAAGGGGAGCCACCATGGAACATGGGTTCTCATGGGATGTTTGTAACCAGCTGGGAGGGGAACAAATGTCTCTCTCCTTTGGAGATCCGTTTTGCACAGTATTCAGACCTGAGGGCCTGTTTGATGCCAGAGCTGTTGGACAAATCTGTCCTGGGGTTTGCACTGGAGCAGATGGAAACTTTCTCTAAGCAGAACAGAGCAGCAGCCTCATCCACACATGTGTGGAATACTTCATCAAGGACTGTTAGCATGGGGGGACAATTTCCCCTGTCTGTGACTTGCTTCTAGGTCATTGGCTCCTCTCCAGTTAGGTCCTGGTTCAGGGGCTTCTGCTGATCCAGGAGGGGAGGGACAAACAACTACTGGGAATGCTTAGTTCTTGGAAGGAGCCTGGAAAATTGTTGGATGATCTGTGGGAATGTCTTTGTGTATGACTACTGTAAGGAAGGCAGTAAGGGTTCTTCACAGCACTGTCTTCACAGGGCATTGGTTTGCCCAGGCAGAGTCGTATATCCTTTGGGATTGAGAGCAGTGTACTGAGCTCCCTGGGAGCTGTCTTTTGCGGAGCTCTCTGGGATCTGGTGTGAATCTGTTCTTCATTTTGGGTAATGGGGTGAGTCACCTCTTTCAGTGGTGGGAAGAGTAAAGAGAGTCTCAAGGGAACCATCCGTGTGTAACTCTGGAGCTGCCTGTGTGGAAGGCTATGCTTTTCTTATCCCTGCTGGATGTATTTTTCTCTAAAATTGGAAAACTTTCTCACCTCTGCAAAAAACTAATAATATAAAACATCTCCTTCAAATGAGATGCATGAAACAGCCCAGGATACTGTCTGGTGAGTGTTTTGCATCTCCAGCAGACATAAGTCATGGTATGGTCTGAATTCCTGTTAAGTCCTCTGCCAAAACTCAGGGAGAAGTGAATGGGTAAAAGAGTGTATTTGAGGGCTCAACAGCCTCTCTGTGGGGACAGTAACAACATGATAGTAGTAATGATACATTTTAAAAAGTATCTCTTTTTTTCTGCAGGCAGTTGAGCAAAAGTCTTGGACAGGCTGGGGAAATTGAGCCGGAAACAGAAGGGATCCTGACGGAGTATGGTGTGGATTTTTCTGACTTTTCTCCTGAAGCCCTGGAATGTCTTCCCCAGAACCTGCCCTGGGTTATCTCACCAGAAGAGCTGGCTAAAAGAAGAGATTTAAGGTAGCAACAAAAGGCGTGGTCTGACACTCCTCCTTGTGTTGGTGCAGGGTTGTGCTGTTTTGTTTTGCTTTCATCACGTTTGTAGAGGTGCTAACTTTGTTACATGTGCCATATTATACCTTACCTGTGCTAGAAAGCATGGAAAGAAACTACTTTTGAAAGTACCTATAAACCCAAAAGATCGAGTTCTTGGAGAAGTGTTTTCTGAGGTAAAGAGGCTTTTTCTCAAAAGAACTATTGAAAACTGAAAATTTGGTGTTTGGCACCTACTCTGAAAGCTTTATGTTTTTGTCTGGAATGTATTACGTATTTTAGTGGTAGTTTTATAGCAGAGATTTTCTGAATGCCTGGCAGATCAAATGATCTTGGACATTGTTACTTTGAAACTTAAGCACAGGTAGAGACTGTCCTCTGTGTTTTCCTGTCTAGTCTCAACGTATTTCCCTGTTTTGAAGAGCTGGTGTCATGTGGAGTTTGTGATGGCTCTTGATCAGGTTAGCAGCTGGCAAATGCAGTCTCTCCTTGCCGCTCAGCAGCTCTGTGCTGTCCACCTACCTCACGTTATCCATCCCTGCAACTTAGTGATGCTCCCACCAACTTTCAGGAACTTTGCAGTCTGTTGGGTGGTTGACTCTGATGGTACTGGACTACCCAAAACGAGTGGGTTTGCTACACTTCAAAGTGTCAGATTTCAGAGACATCCTTACTAGAAAAGATTTAAAAGTCAAAGAAAAATACTTTGTTTAGAACCTCACTTTGAAACAAAGGAAGGCGCAGGAAAACAAAACAGTAAATGCATTATTAAAAATATATGGTGTATTCTACTTCCACCCTTGTTTGTGCTGGAGCATCCTGTCTCAGTTGGAATGATTTGTTGTCTTCTTGTTTATTGGTGAGGTGAAGCAGCCCCATGAGCCTGATTCCACAAGACACTACAGTGGTGCAAGCACCTGCATATATGCAGCAAGCTCTTCCCTCTCTTTGTTTATCTGTGTTATTGGCATTATTATATTGACATTAGCAACTTGAGCAGATCAGATGATAAACTGCATCCATTTGTATTTGTACCTGCACTCCAGGTGTTACTTTGGACCTACTCCTGCTCTGGAGCCTGCAGCCTCCTGACTGCTTCAGCTTTCTGGATTTCCATTGCCTTACAATGGAGTAATTCAGTGGAGAATCACTCTCCTGATTGACTTGTGCTAACACTCAAATACCAGTTCCAGACTGTAGGCTTCAAGTAGCTTTCAAAAAAAAAAAAAAAAGGAAGATACTGAATGCTGCTGTTCAGAAGTCACTGGAAAGTGCTTATTTTTATATTCTTGACTACAGTTCAGTAGCATTCTCTGTTTCTTCTGACCAAGTTCTTTTAAGCAAATAAAGAGCTTGACTTGTCTCCAGTCAGACAGTCGGTCTTGGAAATGAATTCCAAGTGCATTTCTTGCCTTTATTGCTGAATTATTACACTGGGACTTATCAAGGTGATAACAGTTTTGCAGTTAAGCCATTTAAATCCCTCTCTGCCCCTTCCTGACCACAGTGCACACTACAAAGTAGATTTCCTTTTGATCCTCTCAAATATAAACATTTAACAGTGAAAGTTTTTAAGACAATTATTTGAGCCGAATTTACTAATCCTTTTAATGTCAACTGCCACACTGCTGACTAGTCTGTGGTCTAAACACATATGGAGATAACATGAGATTTCTAGTTATGGAAAGTAAAATACAAGCGAGTCTTCCTTGTTTCCTCACAGAAGGAGGTTTATCTACTCATAAATAAAAAGAGTTTTATTAGTGAATGCAGTGTGAATTGTAGCTGAGTGAAGTCAGGCAGCTGGAGACCTGGATGCCATCTCTTCTAGTCTCACCCATCAGACCTTGAGAGACTGTTCTTGACAAGACCCAAGGCCTCTTGGCCTTAACTTGGTATCAGATATTAGCTTTCATATTATCAGCAACAAGTACTGTGTGGTCTGCAGTGTCCTACAAAGAGCCAGTACACACAGGTCTAGACTGGCATCCAGAGGAAGGCACCTGACCCTGGGCATCTGGTCTGGGTGCACGTAGGAGTTGTGCCTTGTTTTCCAGGGGAGCTCACACCAAATGTGACGGCACCTGCCTCTCTGAGCACCCATCTTTGCTGTACTTTGTGTGTGTTGGTCTCTCAGTAATCCCCAGATTACTGTATAGTAATCTGAGAGTACGATATCAAATAAATTACAGTGAAATAAAGACTCATCTTTTTTCCTGAAGCAGCCACGTGAACACTTCTAAATAGATTATCCTAATTCAATTTACCACATTGCTCACCTGACTGGAGTAAACACATACTAAGAGTTTGGCTTAAAAACACTTCCATCTCTGGTAAATTCTCTCCAGTTCTGTAACACAAGGCTGTAAACTTTCTGGTGTCGTGCATTAAGGTTGTGGGATTT
The DNA here is from genome assembly GCA_013396775.1 of Cephalopterus ornatus. Lineage (NCBI taxonomy): Eukaryota > Metazoa > Chordata > Aves > Passeriformes > Cotingidae > Cephalopterus > Cephalopterus ornatus. Next base: position 473,773 of record VZRE01015511.1, on the reverse strand, counting down.
GGAACTGAGACCCAAAAAAAGCATTGTGTTTTTGTGTGTTTCCTCTTCCTGAGATAATTTTTCCTGGTTTCCCTTCATCTTGGGAAATGGCCCTTTCCTCCTCAAAAGGCAACTTCTGTGTTCTGCTGACCAGTGCCCCAAGTGTGGTTGGGTCTGTGAGTCAGTGTACGGAACATGGAGCAGAGGTTCTGTGCCGGAGGTGTTTGGGAGTGCGGTTTTGGAGGAAAGTCAGACAATGTGTTTCACCAACTGCTAAGACTGGGCAAGAGGGAAAGATATTTTGTCCATGCCATCTTGTAAATGTGTTCCTTGATCTTCCTGCAAGTCTTTCAGTTTTACAGGAAGCCTGTTCTTGCTATGCATATTCTGTTTGTTTAGCAGCTGTGATCTCACCTACACAGCCTGTGCAGAATTGCTTCCAGGAGATCTTTTTTTCCCTCATTTCTCCAGTAATAGCTCACAAAAAAAGGTTTACATAATATTTCAACATTACTTAAGGCAGAAAAGATCCAAACCTCCGTAGATGGTTTTGAAGTGTTTTAGCTGATTTAACACTCTGCTCTACCACTTTTGCACAGTTTTGCCATGGACATCTGTTTTTTACCTGCAAGGGTTTATTTGTAAAATTAGGTGAGTATTTCATGGGCACTTTCAGCTTACTTGTTTCTAAAGAGCACCCAAAACTAGTAATGAAAAGCACTAGGCTAGTATTAGGTGTTGGCACTGCATCCTGCACTTGCATATTAAGAGAGCCTGAAGGTTCACGAAGTGTCAGGATGATGTGATTGAGGGAACTTCCCTTCCAGAGACTTTAAATGTGATAATGCAGATAGGGCCGGAGTTCTCATTTTATTATTCAGGTTGACTGGAATTGGCATTTGTTTCATTAGAAGTTTGAGAAGTGTTTGGTTTCTGCTTTTAGGGAAACATTGGAGGATTACTGTCATAGAGACAAATGTTGATGGGTGCAAAGTTTCAACCATTTTCCGTTCTTTTCCAGGGTTACAACATGTAATTTTCATTTCCTTGTTTGCTTTGCTTTGCACAGTGTTTCAATGGTGTGGGACAAAATATAGCCCCTGAAGAGAAGAGAGGTCAGGGCAAAGAAGGAAATACAAATTTCAGAGATGGTTGCAGGAGCTGGGGGCTGGAGGAGGAGGCGTCCGTTTGAAGAGGTGTAGCCAGGAATCTAAGAAACCCAAAAGCTATTTCTAAGACTCATTCCAAATGTTTCTAATTTCATTCATATCTTTTTGTTTCCTTTACTGCTTAACTAGGACAAGAAACTAAAGCCAGGAAAGTCCAATCATAGTGGGAAACAAAAACCTAAATATTGGAGAGAGAAAAAAGACTGTTCTTTGCAAAGCGGTTCTGCCTTTTGCTTGTCTCCCATTGTTGGTGTTACTGTGGAAAATGTATAACATCACTCTTTTGGAAAGTGTTAAAACCTGTTCAAGTAGAGATGGTTTATATAGTTTAACATGGAAGAACTAGAGGATATCTATTTCTTTACCACTTGCCTAATAATAAGTGAGCCTGTTGACCTCTGCTGGACTATTACAAATGTGAAACTTGGCACTCAAAATTGCTTGCTCTAAATTTTCCAGTTGCTTTCTCTTTTTCCATTTGATGTCATCCTGCCAACTAGTGATTTTATTATTATAAACAGGACATTGTATTCACTTTTAAGAAGAAATATGAAGCTGAAGGTAAAATTACAAACTGCAGTTTCTCAGCTGGCAAAATACAAAACAATGAGCTAAAAATACTGAGCAGAGAAAGGGTGCTGTGGCAGGGAACTCTGAAATATCTACAAGATGGATGTGTTCTGAGGAGCAGAAACTGGCTGATTTCAGATGAGCAGGGCTGAGCTCCTGAGAATCACCAAATGGTTCAGGTTGGAAGGCCGCTCTGGAGATCATCTACTCTAGCCCTTTGCTCAAACCAGGGTCAGCTAGAGCAGGCTGCTTGGGGCTGTGTCCGTTTGGGGTTTGGATATCTCAAAAAATGAAGATTCCACAACCCTCTGAGGAACATGTTCTAGGGTTCAGAAAAATGTACGTGTTTTTCACCTTTAAGTAAAATCTCCTGTGTTTTGTGCCCATTGCCTCTTGTCCTGTTGCTGAATACTACTGGAAATTGTCTGGCTGTCTTCTTTGCTGCCTACCATCAGGGGTATTTTTACATTGAAAAGATCTCCCTGCCTGAGCCTTCTCTTCTCAAAGCTGAACAGTCTCAGCCTCTCACTAGATGTTCTGATTCCTGAAGCATTGTTAAGGCCCTTCAGCAAAGTTGCACCAGTGTGCTGAGGAGCCCAGAACTGGACACTGCACTCCAGCTGTGGTCTCATCAGTAGATTGGAGTAGAGGGGAGGGATTGAAGGAACACATCCTTCGGCCTTCTGGCAGCACTACCTAATGCAGCCCAGGAGGCTGTTGCCCAGCTGTCCTGCAGTGACATGTTGGTTCATGTTTAGCTTGTCCGTCAGTACCCCAGGTCCCTTTCTGCCAAGCTGCTTTCCAGCTGGTTGTTCCCCAGCCAGGACTTGTGCACAGGCTTATTCCTCCCCACGTGCAAGACTCTCTTTTTCCCCTTCAGCTTCATGAGATTCCCATCAGCCCATTTCTCTGCTGAGGTCCCTCTGAATGGCAGTGTGACTGTCTGTTCCTCCCACAAGGCTAAAAGGCCTGGAGGGCAGCATTCTGGGGACAGCAAGGATCCACTGCATTGGCAGGAGACAATTAATGCTGACTTGCTTCCCTTGCAGTGCAGAGTTAATGTACTTTGCACTCGAATGCAATGATGCTCTCAGTTAAAATTTGCATCTCGGCATTTCAGCATGTGACCTCAGTTGCAACTGATCCAAGTTATTGAAGGCCAAGTTGTAATTTTGGCTACCCATTCAGAAATGTGGCATCCTTCCTCTGGTTGATAAGGGAAGAAGAGCAGAGGTGCTCTGCTGTGTCCCTGTGCCTGCTGGTGAGGGAAGCTCTGTAGCACTGTCCGTACCTGCACTGCAGTTCTGCCCACTTTGTTTCCTTCTCATGGAGTGTTACAGCTGGTCACAGGGATTAGCAGTGAGTACAGTAAGGGTTTGTCAGCATGGCCTTTGCTGGAGGTGCCCAAGGAGATTATTGGCTGATAAAATTAGAGGTGATGGTGAAAATGTCAGCCTTGGGCCGTGCAAGGGGTGTTGGAGGAAAGCAGTCAGCCTCTGAAACAGATGTCTTTTCAAGGCAGGTGGATAACTTTAGTTAGAAATGAGTGCAAGTCAGATAAAACATCATTAAACAGCTTGTTTCTTGGAGATTTTCCACTACAAAAAGCTGGAGTTAAGTAGAGCAAGACTTACTCAGCTATAATAGGATATGTAAAAATGCTCTGGTTTCTGATGGAAACTGAGAAATTACTTGTTTAGCAAACATATAAGCAATATTGTTGCAGAACTGAATGTTATCTTGGTTTGGAGTGGAGACACAAACAGGGCCCGATTATAATCTCTGCCCTCTCACTGAGCTGTTCTGTGACTAATTAAATATTCTCCATAGAGAGATACATGGCATACAAGGGATTACTCAGTGGTGTCAAAGTATAGCAGATCCAGTCCCGCTATAACAGGATTGATTCCAGAATGTGGTGATGATGACTGTACCTGCTCTGGTACTTCTGCTGTCCAGGCAATCTGGGGAACTCTACTTTTCTTGGACTGATGAGGAGAGCTCACATTAGCTCCATTCTCTCTCATTAGCTGAATAAGTAAAACTCTGAGTGAGTATGGTGCTGCTGTCAGAATGATGTGATTCAGCTCCTTGCTTCCAGTTGGTTTCTTTGTGTCCTCCTCTCTGTTTTCATAACATTTTCTACTACACTATAGCTACAGCAATTGTGGTGACGCTGGTTTGTACAAAATGGTAAGTGGTCTGTGCTCTCAGACTTTGTTGTTACCAGTGGCTGGTGTACACAGGCACATGGGCAACTTCACCTTTGTTTTTCCTTACAGGAGGATGTATGTGACCATTGGAAGTGCAGCTTCAAGCAGGGTTGGTGGTGTGTACTTGGACAGGATTATTGCTTTCTGATCTCGTAGGCCATCACACCTAGGCTTGCTTTGTTAAGAATCTGCTTAGTTGTGGAAAACAAGTAATAAAAAGGAATAACTTTTGTGCCTAGGTTGTTATACAGACTGTCGTGTTCCTGCCTCGATGAAGAGAGAATGGAGAGAATAACAGAGGGAGATGAAGATAAAATCTTAAATAAATTTGAGAATGTGTCTGTTTCTTACCAGATTCCATTGGATCACAAGGTGGGGTTTTGATGAGCATAAGAAAGTGCCGAGTCCAACTCCCAAGTGATGGCTCATACAGGGATAGAACCCACAACCTTGGCATTAGTAGCACCATGTTCTAACCAACTGAGCTGGTCATTACAAGGAGCAGTGTATATAAGGAGTGATATGAAGCATGCTTTGAGCTGTCCATGTGTCCACAAGTTTTTGGATGATTGGATCATTGTTACCAGGTTATTCTCAGATCCTTACTCTGTAAAAAAAAAACAACCAACCCATAAATCATAATATAGGTGGCACACATGCAGGTGTATGAGGCACAGTTGTCCTGGAGATATCACAGCATGGATTAGAAGCGGGACAGTCCGAAAAAGACTAACAAAAATATTCTGGGAGATAAGGGATTGATTTACAAGGAAGGATTAACTGTTCAATGGGTATTTGCCAAAACTGAAACTAGGAGTTTGTGAAAGATATAGTGGTTGATAGTTAAAAATATGTGGACCAAAATGAAAAAAAATGGGAATCATTTATGGTGGTGGGAGGATAGAAAGAAGTGTTACGAGGACAAGTAAGGTGAAGAAAGAGGAAATCTTTCCTATCCAACCCAAAATAGAATGTACTGTAGACTGCTAAAGAAAGTACTGGAAACGCCATCACTAAAGATGCTTAACACCATACTGGAGAAAGTCCTTGCAAATGTATTGTCATGAGTAGCCCAGCTCTGACCTATGGGGGTTGGATGACCTAATGTCTCTTCCATTTCTAGCTCTGTGCATCTATGATTAAGGTAGTTTATATAATGCAAGTGCATTTTCAATTACACTCTGCCTTCTTGCGTGGGATAGTGGAGGTGCAGAGAACTCATTATATTTGTGGCACAATTACAGCATGACTTGTGGGAAATACTGCTGGTACTTGGTCTCCTGGAGACTCTGATCTTAGTTATATATATGTTGACTGTTCAAGCCATATAGGTATGTTACAAGGCTGCAGTGCTCCTTTTTTTTCCGTCTTCCCCCTTACTTGGAGGCCATAAATATGGAGGAAATATTAGAAGGATAAGTAGAAGGAATAATTGATTCTGGTTCGGTGATCCAGTGCACAGGCCTTGGTAAAAATGTTAAAGTTTGTTGTTGTAGATGTGTAATACATCAGGAGTCGTTGTCAGCTGCTCTCTTGGACCGAGGTCTATTTTCTGAACCAGAACAGGACATTAGCTGAAATATAAACACAGAGGAAATTAAAAAGAACAGTACTGGCTAGATGAGCTTTCAATGCATTTTATGCTGTACAGGATTTTTGTGGGGCTTGTAACACACAGTGTTTGGAGGGGCTAGTTTTTGCTTCCGATTATTTTATAATTTTGGTTCATTTTGAAATTTATGCACCATGCCAAAAGAGTTTTGTGATATGTCAAGTATCTTTGTTAGTGTGTTACAGGGCATTTAGAATGCCATCAGAGATTTGTCAGGGTACTTCTGTTGCAGGCATATTTTTAAAATATATTCCTTTTAAGAGGCTGTCTTGGAAGCAGCCACTCTCGGGTTTTAACTAAAATCTGCCAGCATCAAGTGTGACAAATGTGGTAGACACTACATGTAATATATGTCTTTCGGAGTGGAATGCTGAAGTCTCTAAAATGTTCAGGCACTGATTGGTCTCTGAAATTTCTCTTGGGGAAAGAGTACTTCATCCCGTTTGAGTGATGAATATTGGCAGAATTGGTCCCATGCTTATTGGCTCTTTATAAGAAACCTGCACAGACACCGTGGTTGAGCTGGGTTTTCTTGTGATTGAAGAACAAGATTGATTTTTGTGGTTGCCATAACAATTGGATTGTTGTGTGAAAAAATGTTAGTAGTATTCACTGGAGTGAGTTGACAGCTCTAGGATGCCTGTTCCCAAATTAAAACAACTGTTTCCAGCTCTGAGAAATGGTCTCTGTTTAACTTTTGCAAGATGGAGCTCAGCAGGGTCTTAGAAATGACCTGAGGAGCTTCAAGACTGTAAAAGTGCCTTTGATGCTTAATTTTAAAATGCCAGCTTTGAGCTGGAGTTAATAAGGGTAAATCAGGAGGCTGAGCTTTCACTCCCACCAGGCTATTGTATGTACTCACGAAGTGGAGAGGACAGGACAATCCAAGGAGTCCCTAGAAGAATGTAAATGCACTGCAAGTGTCTAGACATGCAGTCACTCGTACTGTAAATGTCTTACCACTGACATAGTCGAGTTTAAAGAAGGCTTGCAACTTTAATAAAAAGATGGTCATTACTGTCTCACCTCTAGCTGCAGGAGTCTGGGCTTTGGAAAAGCCTGATGCTTCTCCAAAAGATTCACCTTGGTCCTTCAGGATCCATTGGATGACTGGATAAACTGTGGGCCATGAGCACCGAGCCTGGGGCAGGGCAGGATGTCAACTTGTGGGTAGCCACTGAGCTTCTTGAATCTTCAGTTGTGCAGTGTTTGAGTGCTGGAGTTCTAGACAGCAGGTTTCAGTCACCTTTTCCAGGCTAGTGGGTGCTGTGGCTTCTGGTGTGTTCTTTGTTCTCTTTTGTTATTGTTTTGGATCTGCTGGTCTTCATCAATGCCAGTAAACATCTCAGGAGACTGCGTCAGTCTGAAGGTTAGCCATGGGAGGGAGTCCAGATGGGGAGGTGAATAAGGTGATTAGGTTCAGACACCTTAATTCTGTCAGCTTCCTGAGGCAGAGAAGGGGGGAAGGAGGTGCTGATCTCTTCTTCTAGTTACAGGATGTGTGGGAAAGGTTCAAAGCTGCACCAAGGGAAGTTTAGACTGGACGTTAGGAAGCATTTCCTTACGGAGAGGGTGGTTAAACACCCTAACAGGTCTCCTAGAGAGGTGGTCAATGCCCCAAGCTTGTCAGTGTTTAAGAGATGCCTGGACAATGGCTTTAACAACATGCTTGAACTTGGTCAGCCCTGAACTGGTCATGCAGTTGGACCGGATGATCAGTGTTGGTCCCTTCCAACTGAAATAGTTCTATTCCATTTAATTCCCTTTCCTTCCATTTCAGCTCCTGTCTCTGGATTTCTTGTTCGAAGACTTTGGTGGATCCCTTCTCAACCTATTTCTTTTGTGCTCTGGTTTTCTTGCAAAGGCACTCAGCTCTCTCTTTCTCTCTTGTGAGACTTGGCAGCCTAAATTCTGCCTACAGCCTCATCCCTGAGCAGTCTGAGTACAGGGAAATGGCAAAGTTGGGGCTTCAGCCCAAGTGACTTGAGTTGATGGTGGCTGCAGCCAGGACCGGGAGTGGTGATCTATGCCACACAGGAACATGGACATGGGTTTGCTGCCCAGCTGACTTGTACTTGCAGTGCCTCGGATGAATTCCTCCATCCTTTGCTTTCCCTGATTCCTGAATAGCTGGGTCATACTTGCTTCTGCCTCCTGTAGATGGTTACATCAGCTGGTAAGGACAACATCTTGCTTCATTAAGTGTTTTCTGATGCTCTTGTTGGTACATGCAGTTCTCTGGACTGGTCTTTCATGGTTCTTGGCGTTTATTAGTGGTGAAAATCTGGGCTCCACTGGCAAGTTGACTCATCTGTGTGCTGCTGGCTGGGAACACCATTGAGTTGTTTCAGGAGGATCTGCATAGTGCTGCTCTATCTACTGTGTACAAACTGGTGCTTTTCTCTATCAGTAACACCAAGCTGCTTTTACAGAATATCACATTGGTAACACCCAACCTTTGCCCAACAACCACCCATGCCAGAAACTTGGCCTCTAATACAGTGTGAGCCCATGGCTTACAATTGCAATGCTTCATCTTGATCCAAGTAGCTTTCCATTCAGGTGAAGAGGGAGCCCTGACCACTGGTACTTGTAATTTCCTTGTGCCATGGATGTTCATATTCTGTCATTAGACGAACTGATATGTTGAATTCTGAACAGTTTAACTGGCAAAAATTTATACGTTGTACCAAACCTGCTGATTCTTGTGCATACCTTTGTATAGATGTATGTATTTGCACAAAGAAAAACAAACTGCTGTTGCAATCCTGTGATCTGTGAACGTTATAATTACCATGACGGTAATTCCAGCTCACGAACAAACGACTTATCTTACCTCTACTGCTGCACTAGCCATTTATTTTAAGGGCTGTTAAAAGTAAAAAGACTAACTGCTCTGCAGACATGCTTGTCTGCTTTAATTAGTCTTCCTGAAGCTGTGCAAAGAGCAACTGCACTTAATTATCTTTCCTTAAATTAGGATTGATATACCAGCCCGTAGATGTTGACACCATCGTTACTGTCTAATAAACTAAGTGCTCTATCCTGCAATTTTTTTTCCCAGGTAGTTGATTTGCAGGGTGACAGGGTCAGCTTTAGCAGTGCCCTTGTCACTGTCTCAGGGCTGGAGGTGGCTGGGTCAGTGCTGCCAGGGGCTGGCAGGGTCTGGGCAGTCTGTGTGGCTCATGCTTTCCTGGCTCTTGCTTGCCAGGTCCACCGTGATCAGTGCAAGTCGTTCCCCTGATCCTCCCAAACTCTTGCAAGCATTGGCTTGCTCTGGTGCTTGAAACCTCTGGCCACAAGGAGGAGAGGGGAAAGATTTTATTCTTCCATTGGCAGAAATTCCATGCCAGAGCAAGTCCACCTCTGCAAACCTGCATTAAGCATCTGTTTTGCATGAAGAGTGTCCTGTAAAAAGTGGAAGTTTCCACACTGAAATTTTTGTTTTCGATCAGTGCTGGGGGTTTCTTAAGGGCACATGTTTATCTCTAGTCCTTTCCAGCATGAAGACCAGAAAATCTCTTAACTCTGTGTGTCTCTATCTCCTCAACAGTTTTTCTTTAACCAAATTGTGTGTTATGTTGGAACAAGTAGACTTGGATCCTCTCATTACTTTTACAAAGTATGTTTTGACAATTTGAAATGAATAAACCAGACTTTTATTAGGTGTGATGACAATGAGAGATGACTCCTTCGGGGCCTTTAAAGAAGGGGGAGAGGGGGATGATCAAGCTTCTTAACCCACAAGGTCACCTTGGTGGCCCTCCAGAAGCTGGAGACAACTGCCAATTTGTGTATACCTGTGGTCAATGCAAATGTGCAAGTATGAAGCCATGGGTGTAAGCAACATCTTTGTTAGCAGGTGCATAAAAAGTTCTATTCCTTGTGGTTGAATCGTACAAACCACTGCGGGTTGGTCTTGTTATTGGTTACAGTCAGAAATGTGGTCTCATCTCTCCAAGATCCCTGGTGCCACAGCCCTTGGGGTATTGCACAGCCAGACAGTTTGGTCAGGGGAGGAATTCGAATGGCTCCTTCCTCTTCACAGGGCAGACTTGCCCCAGAGCTGAGAGCAATGTTGTTTCTTCACCCAGATGGTCTTTGTCAGCTGCCTCCAGGGTCCTCCCTGGGGTGTGTGCAGGGGTGGCTGGTGTGGGTGCCAAGGGAGGGGACAGCTTGCAGAGCAGCAGCAGGGTGCGCTGCCCACGCCCAGCCTTTCCTCCCCTTGCTTCTCATTGCCTTGCCTGATTTTCTAGAACGAGAGACAGCTCTCTACAGTGTCCTGAAGATAAAAGTGATACCGCTAGGCCTGGAGGAAAAGCAGGAGGAGATAGCTGAGACCATGCCCTACCTTTGAGACCGTACCCTGGAGGAGCACGTATGTGGGGTGCTGCCCTTGGGCTCAGCGCTGCCATCCCATCACTGAGTGGATTGTTTGCTTTCCCACATGCCAGCCCCGGTTCCTATAGCCATCTGAAACTTCTCCAGTAATAGAAACTGAAAACCAGAAATATAATTAATCACACTTTATAATGCAGTTACTGGTGAGCGTAATTCACTTAGAAAACTTCAGTGAGGTGTTTGCCTGTGTGCCAGGATTATCTCACTGCTGTGAACTTTGAGCTCTGCTTGCAGATCAGCTTCTCTTTTCCCACTGACTACCTGGCCATGGGCTCTGCAATATTTCTGCAGCATCTTTATGCCAGGGAGTATAATTTGTTGCTTTACTTGCTCAGTTACTTTCTTACCTCACCTTGCAGTCTGTGCCCAGAATAAACTGCCTGTGACAAGCTACAAGTTCAAGTCCCTTGAGTAGTTATAAAGGAGAGGCAGATCTGAGCCTGGTGATTAAACATATCTGAGCTGGTGAGAAACGCTAAATCAGAATTTGTCTGGACCCCTCTTCAGCTTTGCGTCTGTGAATTTAAGTATCTCAGATGGCTGTGAGCTGTCTGTGCCTGCTGTTCACCTGAGAGGCTGCTCAGAGCCTGGCCAGCTTGTCCTGAAGGGCAGCAGGCTGAGCACAAAGCACTGCCCAAGGAGGCTGGGGCTGCCCCACCGGCCCCACAGGTTTGAGCTCTCTGAACTGGGGCCACCACTGGCCTCTACAATAGACTTGACCAGCCAAATACATCTCAGCAAAGCGGCCAGTTACTTGCCACCATTGTTTAAATGTGTTCACAATTTGGCACCTCTGTACTTCTGCTCTCTTCTTTCCAGGACAGGCTGCAAATGTGTGCTTTGTGGAAACCAATCTGTTAATTTTTAAACTGCCTGGAGCTATGATTCGCAATGGGTGGCAGATGCTTGTGGTAGCAGGCCCCGAACATCTGGGATAAGCTATTCGCCTGACACAGGAACCCACATTCTCTTTGAAGAAGCTCTTAACCTTTTTCTTGCTCACTTGTCAGATAACGTAAGCCATTCGTGTCCATTCAGTTGACTCTTTTAAATGAAGTAACTTAAAGATTTACTGGTTGTGGCTGGGGGGACTTTATGCCCTGTGCCTTAGTGGGACCCGGTGAAAATACGTGCAGGCTGGCACACATGCATGTCCCCATACTGCTAGTATTATAGGAGTGTCTATCTTCATATGCACATCTCCCTAAACAGAGTTGCACGGTACCTTGGAGTGGAATTTTAAGGAATATATATTTATGGAAGTAAGGTTGTTTGCAAATCTTTAAAAATTGGTTGATTTCCAGTGCTGGATAGGTAGGCAGCAACAGATCAAAGTCCTGGTGTAGTTGAAAGATTTTATATCTTTCAGTGTCACAGTCTCTTAATTTGTTTAGATGCATGCAAAGGATCAGAAACTAATGTGCATCTGGGGATTAAGGCAGCTTTGCTATCCAATCCGAAAGCCAGCGTATTCCAAAAGATTTTCAGAGTCTCGGAAGGCAGTGAAGTGCTTTACTGATTTTTATGTCTTTGAAAATCTCTATTTAGTGTGCCTGGTGGAATTATATAAATACATGCTGCCAGCTGTCTGATACCAGCAGATACCACCCAGAGCATTTAAGTACTGAAGTGGTAGGTCTGTGAAGTTGGGGACACTGCTCTCACTGTGAGAGCACCCATACAAAAAGACTAAGACTTGCTAATTCCATATGAGACTTGCTCCGTTAAAAATTTGCTTTAATTTTTTCCCCTCCCACCTCTCCTACCCCGGGAGTATAACAGTGGTTACGCTGTAAGAAAAATGATACATCCTTGCATTATACATCTCTAGAAGGGAGTTGCCATTGTGATATGAGTCTCTGTTGCAAAGAGAAGAAAAGCAGCAGTCTGATTTCTTCCTTGGCAGCCTCAGCCTGTGCCATTGTGCTCAGGGATCTTTTAACTAGGGAGGGGCTGAACTTTTTCTGAATGTTAAGATAAAAGCAGAATAAACCAGCAAACCCATTCCTTTACTGTCTTCACTCCTCTTCAGCTCCAGTCCCACATTCACAGGGCTTGGGTGAACTCTGCTGTAGTCCAGGGGTCTGGCCAATAAGTTGTGTAGGGCAGCCTGGGATGAAAGGAGGCCCTGAAGCAGGAGTTTAGGAAGTTTTATTTGTTGAGTACTTCAGATTTTGGGTCTCACTGGTGCCAGACTCTGCTGTATTAAACATGATGGTTTCTGAGTCAGATGCTGTATTTGTCCCATCCGCGTGGCCCTAGACTGTATCTGTGGTCCTGGTGTTCCTGCCACCCACTGCTACAGGACATACATGTGAGCCTTCCGGAGCATGGCTGCATATTCCAGGTGCCACCTAGTACAGCACATCTGCAAGGATGTTCAGCTTTTCCTGAGCACCAAGTTGATTTGTAAGATCTAATGAGCTGATTTGGAGTTCACTCTTTCTGTAACTTTCATGGTTAGAAACTATGGAACCTGCTCTTCTCTTTGGTGCACGATTGGCAATGTAGGTGTTATGAAGTACTACACCCCTTGGTGTCTTTACTGTGACCAAAGGTCTCTCTCAATTTTGTCACCATTCAGCTTGGTGTACATGTTTCAGTGCCTCTGCTCCATGCTGGCTGTGCTCGTGGAGAGTCAGATGCTGTGATATCTACTCTGCTGCATGGGGATGGGGGTTATTTGTGTTTCATTTAACTTTGTAATTAAGAACAATCTATTTTTACTCTAGCTGCAAGGCATCAGGACTTTTTCCTGCCTGTTTCTTTGTGGTGAACTTGATGGGCTAAATTGTTTAGCTTTTGTGGAGGAATATCTGTAATGAAATGAAAGCTGCTAAGAGCAAGCAGTTAAATCAAAAAGAAAAATGAAAAAATACCCAAGGAGATTCACTTGTCTAAATACTTTTTTTTTTTAGTACATTACATTTAGACTTCAGATGAGATTGGAAGATGTTTCAACAGTCTTCTGAAAACATGGTTGTTATTGTCTGGATATCTGTGATGGGCTCTGTGTTTTGATACCTTCTTCATGACTGGGAGATAAATTTTCCTTTTCTTCTTTTTTCTTTGGATAGGAAAGAATGCATTTTCACCATCGACCCATCAACTGCCAGAGATCTTGATGATGCTTTGTCCTGTAAACAACTCCCTGACGGTATGAGATATATTTTAGAAAATACTTCCAGTGTTTGTATTCAGCTGTAGACACATTTGTATTTATAATTTGTCCTGAAGTATTCTTTACCAAATATAAGTAGAGTAATAAACTAGTTTTTCTCTTGTTGTTTTAATTGCTTGTTTTCAGAAATCGTAGAGCAGACATCTACAAGCTGCACTCAGTCTTGGTGTCAGAAAATGCAGAGCCACAGTGTTTTGCATAAACAGAGCTGTAATTTGATTTGAGCAGATCTCAGCTGTCTTCTGTCATTATGGGAGTTACAGCTGAATAGCTAATGCACCAGTCCTGCAGACTGAAGTCTGGGGCAACTCTGACCTTGGATACACAGTCTGTGTATAAAGGATCCAGTTTTTTAAAGGTCATTGGCTGGATTGTTTTTTGGTGTTTATGGGATGCTGGGAATTGTCAGATGAGCACAGTGTGCCTTATAAGTTGTGATTTTCTTCTCGTTCCCTTTTGAGCTTTCTCTTCTGCCTTATTTGTACTTTTACTATGCCGTAAGCCAACAGAACAGAAAGTAAAGCTCCAGAAGCCAAATCTTGATGATTCTGACCAAAGGAACTTCTCTCTTGTAAGCTTACTTTGCCATCCCGGTTCTGCTCATTTAGTTTGAATATTGCATGATTAGATTAGCCTATCCACCAGTAATAATGAAGATAAAGTGATTTTTGTTTTGATGTGGGTTTAGTTTTCCTTACTCTTGCTTATCATTGCAATATCAAAGGCATCGTTTCCTTTTTTTTGGGTTGGTTTCATTCTGTGCAATGTGGCCAATGAATTGTCATGTCATTTAGGCCCAGGTACAGAGTACTATTACAGTGCTATAAAACTGATAAAAAAGCAGAGGTGAAAGAAAATGCGAAGCCTATAAAATTAATTGTGCCGTACAATAGCAGTTTTGAGGCAAGATTAAGGAAAAAGCGCTGTTTTGTTTCACAGAAAATGTAAACAGTCTTCCTGAGAGATCTTAAACTGAACTCTGTTCTCTCTCTTTCCACTTTGTCATCTGAATTACTGTAGGTTTATGACAGTATTGTGATCCCACAGGTCCTCAGATCTAAAGTGTTGAAATTCTGGCTTCTGAGCCTTTACTGCTCTCATACGTGTGGGTTTTAGATGCTGCAGGAACCATTCACTGAGCTGGTTTGTGGTGCGTACATCTGCATTGGTCTCTCATCCATAAGCCATTTGGAGAAAATGTTCAAGGAAAATGCCAGTTTGAACAAGAATTCTTCTTTCCCAGAAAGTCTGCAAAGCCATTGCAGAGTTGCCACTCATACTTGGGGCTTGTGGGGTGATAATGTGGCCACCCATGAAGTCTGCCTTGTCCTTCTGACCCTGACAGAGGAGAAAATCCAAGAGGCAGAAAAGTGAAGGCACCTGATGGTGGTTGTCCCATCCCAAAGGCCTTTGGTAACTACCACGTTTCATTTTCCATGAACCATTAGGTGGGAGCCTGCTGCAGCAGCCCTTTGGGTACCCGATCTCTGCCTTTTGGCTGGAGCTGTACATTGTTTCACCCTGGTCTCGGTGAGAAGATGCTCTGAGCTGGAGCCTTCTTTAAGAGTGACCTTATCTGTGCCTGTCCTGGGCGTTGTGTTCTCAGCCTCTCCTTTTAGCTTGTGATCTGCTGTGAGAGTGGTGCCCACACTCACAGAATTTCATATGGCAAGTTTCACAGAATATTCTGAGTTGGAAAGGACCCATAGAGATCATCAAGTTCATCTCTTAAGTGAATGGCCCTCACAGAGGTCACAGCCATGACCCTGGTGTTTTTAGCACCATGCTCTAATCTCACTCCATTGCTGTCTCAGCCTTTGGCTAAGGAAGGTCACTCCCTGGAAAAGCCATTTTTCATGAATCCTGGGGACCAAGTTTTAAATCAATATGGAAAGAACCGACATGGAAATACCCTTTCATTTCTTTTGAAATCTCTGGTGTTTATTCTGAAGAGACCTTGTGGCTCAGAAGGAAGTACAGGCAGGAAACTAGGTGCTGATGGTATTGGATGCTGTTATGATCCGTTCAGGAGGGAGCTGAGGAGCGGAGCGGGAGCGACTGTGGGGAGCCCCTCTGCATCCTTGGAGCGGGCATGGTGGCTGGGTGGCCTGCTCAGCCTGGCTCCCTCAGCAGGCACAGGAAGGAAATCTCAGCGCTGTATCCGTGCTCTAGTGTTTTTTTAAAACTTGAAAAATCTCTGAAGCAGAGATGTCCAGTCTAGTAGCTGCAGTCATCTTCATTTTTAAGGCTCCTGATGTCACTCAAGGAGATGCCTGTAGAGTCTTTTAGTGAACATGAATAGTAAAAACTACTAAGAACTGATGGACTCTTGTCCTTTATCCTCTCAGTGTACTGCTGTTTGAGGCACAAACTTGATGCAGCATTTCATGGACCTTCTCCTCTACCCACTGTGGTTCAGTATTGAAATGCTGAATTCCAAAGGTTAAATTTTTCAAATACTTCCTGATCTGAAGAACCCAATAAAAACATTATTTTGTGAGCCTCCTATAAGGAATATCTGTTTCACATGCAGTTGGCAATATAAGCTGTATTTTGTGCCCATTTTTAAGGTGTCACCTTAAAGATACAGAGCTTGTTGTCCAAGAGATGAGGTGGTGTATCCTCAGCCAGGGTATGAGCATTCAAAAATAGTGCAGGGAGTCCTTTGGGGTGACTTCTTTGTGTTCACTTGCTTGCAAAGCTACAGCAGTTCCCAGTTCTTTGGTGTTCAGGAGAGCCCCTGTGGGAACCTCAGTCATGTGCTTAATAGAAACTTTTGACATGTTTTGGAGGTACCCTGAGGATTTTTGGCTTTAAAAGTTGCTATGCTAGCTGTAATTAGTATGACAAAGAAGAGACGTAGATGTTAAAAGCTTATCCAGGTCTGGCAAGGCTGCATTTCTCACGAGGGCAAAGTTGTGTTAAGAGTTAACATAGCTTTCATTCAAAATGTAAACGTGGTTACAAAAAATTATTAGTTTTTCCATCTCTTTTGCCCATATGTAAAACACTTAAAAAAACCCCACCATAAAATCCCAACATGAGCAAACCACATATCTTGGCATCCTCATGATGTCAGGAGATCTCCAAAAATTAACAGAGAATGTAGAACCCAGTTCAGAAAATGTCTCTCTGTTGGTGTATAGCACCTTGAATTGCTACAAAAAACACTCATTGCCCTCACTTCTCCTATCAGACAGGTAAATCAGGGCATTTCAGAAGATTTTGGAGAATGAAATTGTCTTTGTTCTCAAGTATTTATTGTTAATTTATTCAAGATTGTGACAGTTTCTTTGCCTTGAAGGATCTTAGGCAATAAGCAAAGAGATAAGGGACTGTCTTTGCACCTTTGTGAAGTTTTAAAGCTTCTCAGTGTGGCCCTTATCAGTGGATGGAGGACTCTCACAAACTACATCATCAGTAAAAGATGGAAACGAATCTTTCTGCTGAAGTAATCCACAAATCTGTCATGAAAAACTACCTGGTAGCAGAGTGTCACTAGCAAAGGAACCATGGGAAGGCTGTGGGAAGAGCTGTATTTTTAATGGAGCTTGCAGTAGGATATTACAGCAGCTGGAAACTTTTCCAGGGATATATGTCTTAAGTGGGCCAGTCTGGTTTTGAGAGGATTTTATATTGGAGTCTGTTTTTGATTAACGGTCGTGCTCCTCGTTATTGTTTAATGATAGCAGTAGGGAGGTGAGCTTGCTGTTCACATTTGTGAGTGTATATTTTAAAAGAGATCTACTCCAATAAAGAAGGAAAATAGGGTTATTTATGTAACAGCTGCAGAAATATGAACAAACTGTACTCCATTTAGATGACTCAGCATAACCTTGGAGTAAAAGATGGCTCTGGCCTGCACCTAGTTTCTGCAGCCTTTGTAGAGTTGTTTCAGGGTAGCTTGAGGTTTTACGTAAGTTCATTTCAGTCAATGCTCTTTTGTGATCCTTTCTGCATGTCTTCTAGCAAATTACTGCAGCCAGGAGTGCACAGCAGAACCGTTCTCAGGTTGTGCGGATGTTGCAGACCTTCACAGAAAATAACTGTACTGCTTTTAAGCCTGAATGTTTTCGCCCGAGGTTCAGAGGTTTTAAGATTTATTCTGATCTCAGCATGTAAGAGCTGGTGAGAGTAGGAGACCTGGTGTGGCACCAGGCAGATTTCTCACACTTGCCAAATTTCTTCTGGGAATTACCTGCCAGTGGTGTTTGTATTTCTGACAATGCACACTACTGATGCAGTTGTGTTCAAAGGCTGCTTACTGGTAGGAACAGAAATGAAATCTGGCACATTTCAAGGCAGACAATTCCATCTAGTGAAAGGTCAGGCTGCTGTGGGGAAGGATGAAGCAGAAATGATACAGGGATGTATTTCTGAGGAGTCGTCTTAACCTGTGTGCAGATCTTTTGATGCTGATCTCAAAGCAGTGCTTTGGCCATTCTGACAGAGCTTCTGTACATCTTTTTGTGTGTATATTGATAACCAATGTGCTCACTGTTGTTCTTTCATTCCTGTATCCCTACAATCTTTACAAAGTAATACAAAGTTAAGTAATTTAAACCTTTTTCTAGGAGGAATTGTTGGATGGCAAAATAGAAATATATTCTACAGACTGTTTGCCCTAGGTTTCATGTCCATAGTGACACTGGTTGTCTGGATTTTGGAGCTAATAGATGCATTCATCTAATCTTTCCAGTGTTTATGTTCCTTTGCTTTCATCCTTATTCTTTCTTGATGTAGGTTGCAAACACTTGGGATGTTTTAATTTTGCAAAGTTGTGTGCACTTATATTTCGCTTTTTAAGACATAAATATTCCCTCTTCTATTCAGCTTTGTCCCCCTGGACACTTAAGGACTGTAGGGAGAAATTTGCGTGGTACAGGACCCTTCAGCTAATCCCCTTGGTCCCTTCAGGACAGAGTGAGTATTGGGAGAGTTTGTAGTTGGAGTCTTGCTAGGCTGACTTGCTTAAGATAAACACTGAAGAATGGAGTAGTGTTGAATCAAAAGTTATATTATGAAGCTACTACTCTTTCTTCTTTGTAAGATATGTAAGATGAACAGACACCAGACCCCGAGAGAAAATGACAGAGATACATTGATGTATGAGTCAAATGTGAAATGACCATAAACTGCAATTTATTTAAATTTACTGCTGGAGTCAAATACGGGAAAAATTAAAGAAGACCTACAAGGAGTGGGATTGTGCGTAACATTTGATCAGGTTTTGCTTCAGTATCGCACATAATTAGCTGGTCTCTCCTGTTACCTGGTGATTAGTTTGGTGGGGTTTTGTTGTGTCACTAGCAAAGTGAAAAAGACATATTGCAGTGATTAAAAACAGGTACATATCCTTTCTTCCTATCAAGGGCTTGTGGCTGCAGAGTCTTTGAAATATGCAAAATGCCCTCAGATCTGTGCCAAATCCAGGTCCCTGCTGCATCCCACAGTGGGCTCCTGTGTAACGCTGGGATCAGCAGCATGTGCAGTAGTATATTTTGCCTCTTCTTTTAAAGTAATATGGGGTTGTGAGAGGAAACCCACATCACTTTCAATTTCCCAGTGCAGGGTTGAATGGAATCAGAGGGTTGAATTGCGTCACCTTTTCTCCACCAAACATCTCTCTTGAAATCGGTGCACCAACTTGGTGACGTGGGGCTCCCCTCAGTTTCACTGGAAATAGGGCAGCTTGCTCCAAACTGCTGGTGTTGAAAGGGAAATAGGCTGAGCCTAATTCCCAGATAAGTGCATTAAACTGGTTGATAAGGTATTCAGGTGATTAAGAAAGTTTGGATTTGGTTGGAGCACTGATTGCTGGAACATAATTTGTTAAAACATTTTGGGCATATATTTGAAAGCTGCTTGTAAGAAGGTTGATTATAACCTTGGTTAAGCAAAAATGGGCAGGATTTGTTATTGGTAATTAATATTTATTACACTGGAATTTTGTATCAAGTATAGATATTTTATAAATATTTCATCTTTATCCCAAAAGGCTCTTTTTTTACAGTATACAAAGAAAGCTATGAGTTAAAAAGACAGGATTAAAACAAAATAAGAAGTAGAAGGACTAATGTAATGAAGACTATGGCTGCAGAACATGCAAACAGATGTGCAAATACCAGTAGAATTACTCATAAAAGTTAGTTTACTTTCCTGCAGGGAAGAAGGATGCTCTGGGCAAAGTCGCCTTCCAGATTGTTTCAGTTCATAAATTCAGGACCTGGGACAATTCCCCAAAGATTTAGAGGCACAGGATTTTGTGTCCTCATGGATCTCAAGGGTATTTGTGGGTACAGACTTAAAAACAGAGTGTCTGATTGTATATTGAAGGAAAAAAAAAACAACAAATGCCTTTAAGGAGCTGGATAATGGAAAGAAGATCCAGAAATTCTGGTACAAACAAATCTAAAAGCACTTTGGTCAGGATTTCTGTTCATTAAAAAGGACCTCAGGGACCAGGACAATCTTTGGAGATGAACCAAAAAGGATAGGGGATGACTAGATAGAGGTAGAGAAAACAGGATCTTTCAGTAAATTCAGCAGGTAAGAGAAGATACGTGAGGAAGATAAACTTTAACAGGGTAGCTGGGAATATTTTCTCACATGGTTATCTTCAGTCATACATTCTGTTACATGTAAGCAGCAAAGGAGTTACTGCTGTATATATTCTTTATTATTAACTTTCTGAAATGGCAGAATCCCTCAGAATCACTGAGCAATTGTTTTGGCTTTTAATCTATTGCAGTGCAGAGCTTCAGAACCCAAGTGAACAGGAAAAACATCCTTACACTGTAAACCACTACAGTATTTCTTGATTGTGAACTATTATGCCAGTTACACAGGAAGAGTAAAACCAGGTGCAGATGAGAATGTTTTAGAAATCTTTCAAAAAATAAACAAAAGAGTTAAATGACTAAAAGTGAAATCCCAGCGGCTGCCTTCTGTTCCCAAAGACATTGAAATGTCAAGGCTGTTCCATGGAAGGACACTGTATGTGTTTGGCCTAGGACTAAATTCCAAGGTCTCTTTGAATGCCCAGGAGTGCTCAAGCAGCCTTGAATTGCTGTGTAAGGTAGAGATACCACAGAAGGGACTGACCTAGCAGTAGAGAGAGGCTGGTCTCTCCCCACTGTAAACCTTCATTTCAGGAACAGGATGAATCCTACACCCAAAATTATTGTAATTCATCTTGACAGCTGCTGGGTGTCACTTCCCATCTCTTAAAATTCAATGACTGCTGATTTCCTGATAGAGTTAGCCTCTTGAGTTGGTCTTGGAATAATAATAAAAATAATTAATGACAGGAATACCAGAAATTGCCCTTTTACTTTCATCACGTTGGCTGAAAACCTCATTGTCAAGAGACTGCTTGAAAGAGTGAAGCGCACTCTGCCTTGGTAACTCCTCCCCACCAGCAGAGAGTGCTTTCTGAGCCAGGAATCCGAGTCACAGCAGCACAGTCATTGCCTTGGTGACCTGCTTGACATCTTGACTCGATGAAGGGTTCAAGATCCATCTTGGGATAGACTCTACATAGCTAAGAGTCATGTTGGGTCGAAGTCATAAGCAGTCATCTAGAGGTTCTCTCAGAGATGGCCAAATACAGGTACTGGCATTCAGTGGATAAATCAGATGTATTTGAGGTTTGTAACTCCTCTTCATGTTGCTCATTACACTTGAATCTTGCAAAGAAATCAATACAATTTGCAAAACCTCCAGGTGGAACTTGCTATTTTGGCAGCTCACGAGGTCTGTTAGGCACTTGTGCAAGCACAGAGGAAACCAGCTCTCCTGTGACCCTCTGCAGTGTAAGCAGGGACCAGCACAGGAACGGGGAGAGAACCTGCGTGGGCAGGAGGTGGGACACAGGCGTTGTTGCATAAGGAACCACTCTGTCTGGTCTCAGTTTTTCGATGGACACCTTTGATACATCAAAGAAATGTCACGTCCTCTTTGTTTTCCATCATTACACTGTCTGTCCCCAACTGTTCTGTGCTCTGGCCTGACTTCTACTATTAAAATACTCATGCTTCACTTTTATCTGTATTTTTCTGCTTGCATGTTGCTCAGCAGTGTGAAAAAACCTGTATTCAGTGTGATTATTCTGTTGGATATCATTGCTCATGTCCTTCAGTCTGCAATTAAATGTTTTATCTTGTACATGCTGTGTGAATTCTGTCCTGGGTATTTAGTGTTTTTCCCTGAGGAAAATTCCTTCTTTGTGTAATTATCCAACTTAATGGTGCAGTGGTACCACTTGCACAGAAGAGCTCTTTTATTCTTCTGCAGAGTTATTGCATCAAGTTTTAAGGTAGTTTTCAGGAAACTTGTAGGTAGTAGGTGCCTTCTGGATGGGAGCATCTTCTGTCACAAGGTGATGAAGAGCTGATGTGGGTTCACTGGCGGCTCACAGGAAAGGAAACTCATTATGTTTCTCTGCCTCAGTGACATGATATGATCTGTGAGGTCTGGAGAGCTCACAGCAGCCTAGATGTTTCCAGCTCATGGGAACTGGAAGCTGGGAGAAACCCCCAGCACAAAGATCTACCCCATATTCCAGTGGGAGGATTGGCCTGGGAATGCCTCGTGCTGACCAAGAGCCATCTCTGAGCATACTCCTCAGTACTGGGAGAGCACCTTCCTTGCAGGGGCTAAGCGTAACCAAAGTGTTTGAAACAGTGCTTAAATGATTTGGTTTGTGCTGGTTTGTGTATAAAACTCAGGGCTCTGTAATGCACGATGCATGAAGTGCCATCTTATGGAGGTGTCCTGACTTTGTTTTGAGGTACAAAAGGTGGCTTTTAAATTCTATTAAGTGGTTTTAGGACGTTGCTGAATTTATTAGCTGCTGCAGACAAATATTTTATGCAATTTGCATGAAAGACTTGCTCCCAGCATTTAATTTATTAGTAGATAAAGTCTCCTCATAATTCGGAAACTGTTGAAAGAATTGCTGATAGCTCATGGAAATCTCTAGAAGATATTTCTGCTTTTCATCTTCACTTGTCCTTCATTGCACTTAATGAACAGATGAGTTTTGGACCTCACATAGAGCCATTCCCAAACTGGTTTGCAAAATTGTAGTTGTCTCTGTAACATGCGTGATGCAAGAGACAAAATGGCCAAAGGTCAGAGTAGTTGAGACTGGAGTAAAACAATGCTTTGGAAGTCACTACAAAGCAGGTAGGAGTTATTCTGGGTTTCAGACTCATTGGTGTTCTAAACTGACCTTTTAACTTGAACTAAAAAAGAAAACAACAGAAAACCTGTTATGCTTTATTTTTGTGAAATACTCTGAATGTTTCCTGATTCTCTTAGGACTGCTACAAACATCACTTTGCAATGTCACCATTCCTATCAGTGGTTTCTCAGATACTTCCAGAAGTTGAGGAAGTGCCAAGACTTTCAGTATGGGAAGAGTTAACATTTTAAGATGTTTTTATTTTTATTTTTTTCCCTTCTCCTTTGATCGTATGTTGTTTCTTAGTTTGAAACAACTGGGGCCAATCTTGGTTCTGCTGTCATTGAGGATTTAGTCCATCTCCCAGCTCCTGAGTTTGAGCAGTTCAATGAGAAAAGTTGCAGCTTTTATTGTCTGTACATCAGCCCAGCTCCTGAAGGAAGGGATGTAAATGTGAAGGTTGAAGGTTTTAATTGTGATTTAAGAATGAAAGCAAAAGCCCAGACCCAGGCAGCCCTTTTGCAGTCTGGTGCAGGCACTTGGAGTGACCGTGCTGACAGTGCTGCATGTGCCGGCTCCCTCTCTCTCTCTTTGCTCTGTGGATGCTGAGGACCTGACTGTGGCCACATCTTCAGGTGCTGCAACCCCCCCAAAAAGTGACTAAGCATAATTCAAAGAAGAGTTTAAATTCCCTGAAACCTTGGCCACGCTGTTCCTGATGGTCTTGAAGTCTCTCTGTGTCTGGTGGGTGAAGGGGGCTATTTCTATGGGATATTTTTCACGCAAACCTGTGGCAGAGGAGGTTGGTAGTATGTAGTATTTTGTGGATTGTTACCCTTTAGAGGTGCTTGTTGTTTGTTTGGGCAGACAGTTTTTCCTCTTTTGAAGTTATTTCAACATTTACTTAAGTCATATTTATGCTTGGATGGAAAAGTTGCTGCTCTGTGCCCAGGGATTTGTCCCGTTCTCTTGAGATATGGGTTTCTGATCCTTCTGCCAGAGTCTTTTTGTGAGGTTATGTCAAGGAAGAGACCTTTAGAGAAGGGAAAAACTATTACTTACTTAAAAAAAAAAAAAAGATGTAATTAGTTGCATTTCAGTTGGCTAAAGAACCATCATGTGATAATTTCAAAAATTTGTTTTCTTGGTAAACAAGTTAATGGATTTATGCTCAGTTGCACTGTGCTTTCAAAAAGCAAAATGGCCCTAGGGTACACAAGTAAAATTTAAGCACTTTCCGTGTTATTTTAAAATAAGTAAAACATACTAATTTTCTGAACAACAGCTTGGCTTCCTGTGGTGGAAAAGTAACCTCAGATGAGAATTAAAGCCACCCACCTTTGTCTTCAGGCTCCGGAGCAGACGAATAACTCACTCTTTCTGTGGTTCCACTTTTACTTTTTATTAAATTCTTCTCCTCCTCTTCTCTGTCTTGCAGTTCCTTTGCTTTCCCACCTGCTCTTTTCTCCTAGTCAGTCTTGCTCTTTTCTCTTTCTCATTTGTTCTCTCTCTATCCCAAGATGGTCACTTCTGTAGTCCTTGAGTTGTAGATGTACATCCATGTGCATCTTACTTATATTTGTTTTGTGTCTACCCCTATTATGGTCTGCAGACCCGCTGGCTGTCCCTTCTGTAACTGGGACCCTCCATGGCAGACACGGTCCTCTCCTGTTTGCCACGATCACATGTGAGAACCTCAGCCTTGATGAAGACCCACGCTCTTCTCTAGAACTGCCAATAGCAACAAAATGTGCATGTAGGTTAAAGGCCTCATTTCTCTCTCTTTATGCAAGCTTTTCATACTTTTGCAAGGTGCTAAATACTGCTTTGCAGGTAAGAGCAGCAGCATGATACCCCAGGGCAGGGGAACAGGAAAGAGCTGTAATTATTCGCTGCAAGAGTTTGGTCTAACCAGGGAACAGCTGACTGCCTTGAACTGCTGGCAGCAGGTGGGTAGTTGTCTGTTTTCTGGCTGGAGCAAACACTTTATATCTGCTTTGAACTCTTCTCTATCTCACTGAGGGATAAAGACAGTGTGAGAAATAGAGGTTAATACAAAACCTCCGATATTCAATTTTAAGTTGACTTAACACATTTGCTCTTTTGTCTTCCCTCCTGAGAATGATGATGCTTGAAGGTGAGATGGAGATAAAGGGGAGTGTGTCTGCATGGGAGAGAATTGTCTTGTGATGTTTTATCCTTGAAGAGTTACATGGTCCTAAAATTCCCATATGCTAAGGTATGAATGGAACTTGCTTGGTCTGTCTCTCTGGATTTGTGCTATGAATGAGTAGGGTTGCTGAAGACACGGAAGAAGGACTTGCTGACTGTGGTTTCCCTCACCTACAGTTCAAATGCATTCAACTCAACTTTCTAATTCCTGGGGCAAATGATGTGACTTGCTGGGTTGGCAGTTTTTATGAAGCATTTACAATCTGGAAATGCCTTTTCCTTCTCTTCTAGCTTTTTCTTGCTTTTCCTTTTTTGTTTATAATTTTTCTCGGTAAGGAAGAAGTTCTCTGAACTATTTTGTCATAGAGAGCGAGATCATCAGTAAAAAAAAAAAAAAAAGGAACAGCTTGTTCTTTGTTCTTCATTCTTCTGCAAGGTGCCACCACTCTTCTTGGATTTAGCATCATGTCGACACACACAAGGTTTTGGAGTGGTTTCAAATAAACCAGATTCTCAGATCAAGGAGTCAAACCTTCTCCAAAACAGCTGTGTGCCTGGTGCAGCATTTTGCTGGGGCAGACCTGCCTTTCCCAGCTCCCAAGGGGAATTCTGGTGGCTGAGTACCCAACCCTTTTCCTGTTTCTATTTGCAGACCTTGGGGGAGAGCTCCTCGTTGCAAAGGGCCTCATTACTGGGTTTTGCAATGCCACGGGGTAATTTCAAACAATGCTCCTGTCTCCCATCCATCTCTGTTGCCACATCTCTGTAGTTGCAGAGAAGAGCTAATAGGGTGCAGCTGGTTAACAAAACACGCATTGCTTGATTCTAAACTGCATTTCCTGTTGCTAAACATCTCCTGTGAGCAGCTTGGTAGTGGTAGAGTTTGAATGGCGTGACAGTTTTGCACTCACTTTCTGATGAAATGATGTGAAATGAAAATGTCCCAGAGATCCTGAGTGAAAGAAGCCATCGAAGTGCCTTCAGCATTTTTCATTGCAATAGATGCTTCCTGCAGCTCTTGCTTTAGTAGTAGTGTATGAAGTGTCTGGCTTAATCTCCTGTACATTCTTATGTAAATTCCTTTAAAAAAAACCCCAAACCTTAAACTGGTAGTGTATACCTAGCTTTAGTTGTTGTGCAGCTTTTGCTCTTCTGTAAGAGAATTTGGGATGAAGCAAGTCTGTGATTTGTAAAGTACTTGTTTCTCTAAGAAATTTAGGGTATAAAACTCTATCATGATGGAGAGCTACCTGGCAAGGTTGGAAGCCTTGATTTGCTAGGAAAAGTAGATTTTTTCATCAGAATGAAGGTGGAGTGTGTAGTGTGTATGAAAGCCTGATCCATAGCCTGTTGTGTGTGGGCCATGTGATGTCCTCCTTTTTCCCCTTTTCTCTGCTCTCTCTGACAATACTTTTTCGATATATGAATTCAGATTTAACTCTCTTTTCATTCAGGCCACATTTTCTTTTTTTTTTTTTTTCATGGGGAAATAATACTAGACTTAAAATGTGACATGTTTCTTTTGTGACTTTGTCATAAAAATTAATGAGACTAGAAAAACAGTTTGTGGACCTGGAAGAGAATCATAGTGAGTAGTATTTCTCTATCTACAAAGCTCTCTCATTTTAATTAGCAAATAAACCAGCAGGCAGGTATTTCTTTGCAGGCTTAGGCTGGTATTTTGTCTAGCACACTCAAAAGCAGTGATTTGAGAGAAATCAGATTGGTTGATCAATGTGCTGTATCTTCAAGTTCTCTTGGTCTGAATATTTTGGGGGTGAGGAAGATAGGGTGATTCATACTTGAGCAAGATAAACCCAAGAGCTGCCAGTTTGCATTATGTCAATGTATGTAAGAAAATATTTAGATAGAATTTCCATTAAAAGTTCAAAAGCAAGGGGCTCACGCTGACCCCAGCTTTTAGAAGCTCTGGTGGGAAACCTGAATGAAATTTAAGTCTGATCAGTGTGTTTTCGTTGGCTGACTCCATGTTTTATTATCTCATGCAATGAGATCTTTCTCGGTTTGTCGATTTTCTATTGAGGACAAAAAGTTCATGTATGTAACAGTGCACATATTGAATTAAAGTACGATTAAAGGCATGATGTAATGACCCCCTCTCCTTTTCCTTTAGTCAATATTTGCCTGCAGGGTCAATACATTACAATATTGACTTCAAAGTGTTCAATATTTTTTTACCTTCTGAGTGTGTTGGCTTGAGTGTGTGTAATATTAAACCTGTTGGTCGAACTGTTGGTCTAAGACTTACTGTCTAAGTAGTTTCAGCCTTGGATGCCTAATCCATGTAGAGCAGCTTTCAAGGCATGTGATAATATCACAACACAGCTGTGGGCAGTTTTCTGAGGTGAACCATTTAATCTGCAGTCTTTGCTCCCAGCTTCCTAAGAGTGGTGGAATTTGTCCCTTGGTGTGTGATGGGATTATTGCCCTCTCTCCCTGCTTCCATCATATTTACCCTCTGCAGGACCTTCCAGTGACTGGAGGTTACGGGGGCAGATCCAAACCCCAGCACTCCCGTTTTCCATGTGCGTTTCTGCTGCCTTTACATCTGTGCTCTGTCAGAGTGTACAAAAGCCACTTGAAAAGCAAGATGACACTTTATATACTCGAAGTGCTGTGCAAACATGGCTTTACGAAGTTAAAATCGTTACCAATTCAAGCAGTTGTGCAGGGTGGGCTAGTGTTCACTTTCCTGAGCTCCCAGCTGGGACACAGTGGGCTGAGTGCCTCTCCTGATATGATCTTGTGATCTTCTCACACTTCCTCTTCACCTGTACACGTTTCCTTCCCCACTCTGCTGAAATCCTGCGTCATTACCCATCAGAAGGGCACACGGGCAGATGTACTGCTTAATGACAACAGCAACAAACCATTTTTCCTTGAAAAACGTGACACTCTAGAGAAGGGCTTTGATAATGTTCCTTGTGAGGTGTATAAATAAACAGGATTGACACCAGTGTCGGATCTTATTACTTTGTCTCTTTAAAAAAATTAAGGAGAGAAAAAATATTTATAGATACTCAGAGGTTAGTGAATTCCTCTAAAGAACCAAATGTTATAATTAGGAACCCACTGCACTTAGAAGTATTCTACAAATAAGCACCTTAAATCTAGCCTAGTCCTTCCAGAGAAAACAAAGGTCAATAGGCTGCTTTGAGGATTAGCAAACCAGAATTTCTTGGACCCAGCTACTAATTACTTCCAAAGCTGAGGATGATCACTACTTCCAAATCCGAATTACTGCCAAAACCTCATGATAAACCTCAGTAGTACTGCTCTCTAGCCTAACTTTTGAATTAAGATACTTCTAGACTGGACTCTAATTAAAGGATAAAAAGCCAAATCTGAAGGGAAGGCAGGATAATAATGGGAATATTCTGTTGGAAAACTACACTTGTGCATAGCGTGATCCAAAGCCATTGAAGACTTCCCGGGTCCCCGGCAGCAATTTGGGCTTAACCAGCTTGAAGTGGAAATAAGTGCATCTCTAAGAACCCAAAAGCATGTGTGACCAACTGCTCCATGCCTGGGAAATGGGATTCTGCATTGCCTGTGTGCTTGTAAGGTGGGGTCCCTTTTTTCTTGCATGCCGTTGTCGGATAGCAAAGGGATGAGAACTGAGCTCACTATTACAAGCTCCTAACTGGAAGGACTTATCCACGTGGTTTTTAAGGGTTTTCACATTACCACCACTGTGCTCGAGGATTCACTTGTATATGTATTCCCTTGTATGCTGTAGCCACACTGGTTGTGAATTTGGTAGTGTCCTGAGAGATCACAGTTTTCATCTCAGATGGAAGAGGTGGAATGATGTATCATTTTTGTGAGATGTCGGCATAAGGCAGAAAGGTAGCACTGGGAAGAAGGGCAGAGGAATCACAGTTAACTATGTCAGCAGTTCATGTCTACCCGCAGCCTACTGACTTCCTTGTGTAATTCCAGGGAATTTGGAAGTGGGAGTTCACATTGCGGACGTGAGCTACTTCGTACTGGAAGAAACAGAACTGGATAAAGTAGCGAGCGAAAGGGCGACGAGTGTCTACCTAGTGCAGAAGGTAAGGACAGCTTTTCCTTTTTTTTTGTCTGGTGACCGTGTCTTACATTTACCATAAATCGATTTTCAAGGTTCGTTGCCAGATGCTCACAATCAAAATCTAGCTGTAATTGCAGGAAACTGACAAAAATGAGTAAGTTGATGCAAACACCAGAGCTAACATAGCTGCTGACCACCTCAGAGCTTATGGGGTGAGCATGGGGTGGAGCAGTTCGTGACCCCGTGTCTGTGGTCAGAGACCCACATGTGCTGACCTGAGCAAAGCCTGACAGACCTGAGCTGGCTCCTCCTCTGCTTTGCTCTTGGGCACTTGAAATTGGCAGATGAGGTGGGGAGTTTTGTCTTTGCCTTGGGTGCAGTAGTACAGCTCATCCCTCCCATGGGTGGATGTATGCCAGAGTAGGGTGTAAAACACCCTAACAAACAAACATCTTGAGGTAAAACAGAAGGCTCACACTCTTGAATTTTATCTGGGTATCACAAATAGTGGAGAATGGTGTTCCTTCATCACTCAATGAAAAGATACGTGAAATTATACGGATTTTAGCATATTAGAATTAAATGTTAAACTGAAGTTTAGTGTTGACTTCTAAACTTGAAAAATTAACAGGTTCAAGTTTAACACTGTTGGAAGGGAAGCATGTAGGTTTTGTCTGTGATTGTCTCCTTTTCAGTTGAATGAAAGCTGCACTTTGTAGCTCATCAGATACCACTGGCACCATGCTTGCAGGGAAGCTGGAAAACTTGGTTGTCAGTGGCCTGTGTAGGCTTGAGTCATCAGCTGCATGAAGAGGAGTGTTGAAGCAGATTAATCTGCCTCTACTCACACTTCCACTCTGTCAGGCTGAAGTCCTTGTGTCCACAGCCCTTTCCAGGATGACAGGAATTTCTGTAATAAATAAACATATCCTACTTGCTACTTAGGATTAGGAGTGATTCTTCCCTTTCCTTCCCTTCCTGGTTGTTTTCAGGGTTGTTATCTGGGGAGGGTTTTGTAATGATCCTTATTCCAGTAGCTTCCTGTGTCCTCTCCACACTTTTCAGATGATAAAGTGATTTATATTACACTAGTGAAATCAAATTAGTGGTTTGATATCAAGCCATTAACCTTCAGTATCTGTTCCGTAACTTTCTTTGAGTTAGAAACAGCAGAGCACAGCTTTAGGGGACCTCAGTGAGTCTGGATCATTTCAGCTCCCTGTGGAACAGCCATGGCAGCAATGCCAAAGAGTCCCAGCTGGATTGATGGCAGTGACACCAACACCACTCGGGTGCCGCGCGCTGGGAGACCCAGTTCCCAGTGACTTGCTGTTCTCCAGGAGTGGGAAGCAATGCATATCTCATGGAAACAGCAGTTATGGCACCAGTCTTCCCAATCCTATAGTCTCTCCTGTGATAGGCTCTTGGCTTCTGCTGTGCTCTGCTTGCCCCTCTGATGGATGACTCGGTGGCTGTAGATCTGTGGGAGATCTGGGCTGACCAAGGCGGGGATGTCACTGAGGGCAGCAAAGCTGTAACCCAGGAGGATGTTGTGGCAGTATTTCCAAGTCAAAATACTGTTTTTTGAAGTTTGAAGGCATGTGATTCTTTTTTAAAAGGAGAAGGAAGATTTTTATAAAGAAAGGAGACATTTTTCATAAAAATCCAGTTGAATGCAAAAGCTAATTTAATTTTTTTTCAAAGCACTTTTTCCCCCCAGCACTGCCAGTCAGTCCTGTGCAATGCCGACGTAAGTTACCTGTTGCCTCTAATCTTCAATTGTTCTTCAACTGCTTGGCCTAGCAGTCAGGATAAATGTTTCACCCGCACTTCTGCCCTGCAGAAAATATATTTTAAAAGAGTAAACTTGGTTAGATGATGAAATTGTCAATATTTTAGTTGCAAGAGATGAAAAGGAGCTAGGGGATGGGCAAAGGAAAGCAGCCAGGCTGTCTGAAACAAGATGGTAGCGTGACTCTTGTAGAAAATATGCTTTCCTTTGATGGAACTGTTTCCTAAGACAGCTGTGATTCTGCGAGAGGTTAGCACCGTGCTAATCCTCCCAAAGAAGTTAAATAAAGCCACATATTTAATTTTCCTGAAGCATGTATCCAAAAGGGGAGTTATTGTGTAATTGCTAGTGGTCTTTTTAATAAAAGTCAAAAGTTTTTGAAATAAGAATGTATCAGGTTTTAAGAAGCAAGAAAATCTAAACAGTTTCCTCTTTTTTGGCACATCTTCTACTGTTATTTTAGGTGTGAAGCAGCTCCAGTGAGAGGTCAGCCATAAATCCCTATAATATTTTACTGGTCCTATTTTACACTGGAGATCAAAGATCAGAACCGTAAGCCTGTCTTCATGTTGAGTCCAAGGACTTCAAGACATTCACTTTTGACACCAGCAGGTTATCAGGGTGTTGATATTTTGATAATCTCAGGCTGAGTAACAAAGAGTTGCTCAAAATCTGAATTCATGGAAGTGTTGATACAACTTCTGAGCAGAAATCTTGGCTCATAAACAAATTGCCTATTTCCTTTGAGTGTCTTTTAGTGTATAAGCAAGAGACTTGCTGAGGCCACTCCATTGTTGGACTTCAGCATCCTTCTCGCAGCTCTGGGGAGAGCAGCTGATGGAAACTCTTGGTTAATACAATCCCTCCCCATCAGATGGATGGTGAGAGAAGGAGTCACCCTGGGAGTCAGCAGTGGTCATAACCAACCTGAACCAAGAATGAGGGGGCAGCTAAAGCGGGATGCCAGCAGAATTGAGTTGTTTGAAGAGAGTAAAACTGCTTGTGCAGCTTCATGAGGATAAGGGGTTATTCTTCCAGAGTTTGTTCCATTTTCCCTTTGGTTGACTGGCCAGTTTTTCCCTTCTGTTCCTTGCAAAGCTGCTACAGTGAGTCCGTTGGTGGGAGCCACTCCCGGATAACCTGCTCTGAACCTGGCCAGAGAGTCAGTCCTGGCTGCAGCAGATGTTTCTGATTTTATCAGAACTTTTATCATCCCAGCATGTGTGTGCTCCCTCCCACTGTGCAGCTTCCTAGGAATGAGTCTGAGACTGGAAACTCACATTTGGTTTCTGGAAGCACTTTATTAGTTGAAATGACAAAAACAAAACAAACCCAAGGGCTCTCACAATCAGGAGGTTAGATCTTCCCATGCAGAGGAGCCAGCTGCTAAGCAGTGTGACCAGCCATGCTCACAGGTCTGTCTGTTTTATAACTCTGGGATGACAAAGTGTAGGAACCTCCCCAGCCCCAGCAGTGCCTTCTCTGACTTTGGTTTTCCAGTGCTGCCCATGGCTTTGGCTGGGACATGGGACTGCCTGTGGGGAGAACAGCTGTTGGGCACTGCTGGAGCACTGAGTCTCCAGGGTAGTGCTGAAGATTTTGTTTGTAGGACTTGGAAACAGGAAGAGAGAAATCCTCTGTCTGTGGTTTTATTTGAAATGCAGACCTGCATCTGCCAGCGTTGTGGATATCAGCCTTTCACTCAAAGAAGAGCCCTTTCCAGTATCTCTTGAGCCTTGTTAGGCTTATGGGTAGAGATGATGTCTTTTATTAGCCTGACTGATAGAGGAGGATGAAAACCAGACAAGCTCTCACCACCCAAGCCTTTCTTCAGCCCGGGTTTCTATGACACATTCATTAGAAAGGATTTCCTGGGGGGTGTAGGTCCTTTTTTACATTGTAAAATTCTTTTGCCTAGCCTTGCTGGGCCTTTCCAACTGCCTTTCTAGATTGAGCTACATTTATAGACCCTTATTCCAGGTTTATGATCCCTGTATAAGCCCGGGTGACTTTATTTCCACCTGCAATAAAACCAAGCTGAATTGATGTGATCCCCAACGTAGCAATTTGCCAAGGAAACCACTTCACACTGGAGGTGCTATCCCTCGGCAGCGTTTCAGCTCGCTGGATTTCTGTGTGCCATGGCACTCCACAGGGCAGCTGGCAGGCACCACTATCTCTTGGCAGACAGTCATGGGAAGGGCAAAGCATTTAAAAGATGCTGGGCAACCTCTGGATTATTCGAGGTGATGCTATGCAACTCTGATATTTTGCAAATCTGGACATGAAAGATGTACTTAGGGAAATCTCCTCTCATCTTGTGTCTCCATCAGAAAGAGATGCCAAAGTTCCTCTGGGCAACCTCTGGGATCTCTCCTGAAACATCTTGCTCTCTGAGTGTGACACAATCGTGACATCTTCGTTTGTTAAACACTGGGCTTGCAATTAGTAGGAATCCTTTCAGGCTGTCACTGTATCGTGTTAAGGAAAAAGGAAATACGTATTAGTAACTCAAACTTCTGTGCCTTGTGACAGCTGGTTTATTCTCCTTGTAGAGGGTGCAGAGGAATCGTGATGTTAAAGCAGAGGGAGACAGTCAGCCAAGGCTGTCGTGGTGTTGAAAACAGGTTTCTTTTAATTTGGTAAGGTAGATAAAATTGAAATACCTTCAGTTCAAAGTCACATTATGCTATGTATTTTTTTGCTGAGCCCAGGAAAAAGTTGATTGCATTCATATTCTCCCATGAGACTTCCTCAATGGCTTGGGTTAAGTTACTTTGCCTAAAGTTTCTCTCCTGTAAAACAAGGGTAATGCAGGTTGATGCTTCCCTATTTAACAGTAGATTTGTTACAGCTAATTGCTTGTTGAGTGTTTAGTGCTGTAATTATGATCTGAGTTAAAGCTTTGCTTGTGTTTCACATCATTGAAAGCCCTTCCATTGAATTATAGCCTCTTGAATTGGATATTAATCCTGCTCAAGTACACTTAAAACAGGCATCCCATTGTTTAGTTTGGGCTATTCTTCATGGATGGGCTTTTGTGTTTCATGTAGGCATTTTTCTAGCAGACTGGTATTGCTGCAGGAAGCGTGAAGAGAAAGAGGGAGTGCTAAGGCACAGAAATATTCGATAAGTACAGACCATTATCAGATGATTAATCATGGAGTTAGGGAGAGAGAGAAAGGCAGCTTTTAATTTGGGTGGAAAAGAGCATGGGAGCTTTTATTAAATTACTAGCACTTTGTTCACTGTGACCTGAACTTCAGGGTCTCATGGTGGTCATGGGCGATCTTAGGCAGGCAGGGATTTCTGATAGTCTGTAAAGCTATTTTCTCTCCTTTCTGGTGTGGGCTGGCACCACTCGTGCTAAATTTATAACCTTGTAGTGCGGGTCCTCCCAGGCAGCGTGGCTGAGCTCACGTACTGGATCTGTGAGTTATGAACGTACCAGTATTGTTAACGTTCTGTTCACAACTGGAATAACAGAGTTGACGGCCTTTGTGTTGTGGGAAACAGCTTATCATAGGCTGTGCCCTTGTGACCTTCCAGCTGAACCAGGGCTGCTGATTCATGTTGTGACTCCCTGACAGTCCCAGACTGTACAGTTAACCTTTTGGCATTAGCATGCACTGCAGTTAGAATGGATTTATAGCCATCATCTGGTGCCAAACCACAAATGTGATTAAATGTCTTAAGAGTCTTTCCTTCATAACAAAAGGTAAGTATAAAGTGTGTGCACTTGAAGAGAAAATGGACACCTGAGACTGTTCTTTCTTACTGGTTTGAAGAGCAGTTATTCCCCTGCATCCAGGTATCTCGGAAATCACTAAATACGTGTCATGGAGTTTGGAAGAGCTGGGGTTTGTATGCCAGTCAGCTTCCTGCTGGTCCTATATTTACAGGCTGGCACTCAGAGCAGCCAAAACGGAAACTAAATTAAGTAGCTAAATTATTTTATGGCAACCAAGTAGAGCATTTCTCTCTGTTTTTCTGGAATGCACCAGCCCACGTTGCCACTCAAAATAAACAAGAGGAATAACGTGGTCGTTCTTTGAGGGCATTTACTGCTTCTTCACAAAGGTGAATAATAGGAAGGGAAATAAGAAGCGAAACTCTAATAATTAGGTTTGCTTCATTAAACAGCTGCTAAAGATTATCTTTACTGCAGACTTCACCTGAGAAATAATTCAGGGATGGTAGGAACACTTGGAGCTGCTCAGGTTTGCTCTAACATGAATATGCTCAAGAGCTTTAGCTTTGTTGGTGTGGTCAGGTGAGTAATTCGTGGTTTAGTAATTCAGTGTTCAGCAGCAGAAATATTGATTAGTTGTAAGGAATTAGGACATGGGTTAAAAAATCCTACCGTAAATTTATGCTGACTGACATTTTGTTCAAACAGAGTTGAGTATAATATAGCAATAATTGTTCTCCATTTGCAAACACCATGGTCAATAGTTATAAAACAGGCACTTTTGTTTATCTCACCAGCATCTACATATTCCTGTCTGTGCTGCAAAGCATGGTTCAATCTTTATTGAAGGCAAGCATGGCTCCTGTGATGCATGGGAGAAGTTTCGTTTATGCTTTGCAGAGAGCAGGCTTGCATTACTTGCCTGATTACATGGTATTCAGTGGCAAAGCAAGAAACACAGTTCTCAAATCCAAGCTCTTCAGCTCCTGACTGCCAGGACCATGTTTCTTCAACATTAAGTTTCCTGGTGTGCTGAGCCTTCCTCATTCTTCCCAGTGCCAAAGTAGCAGTGGGAAAGAAGTGGAAAACAAAGCAAACTTTGTGACCTTAAAAGCTGCAGAGTAAGTGTTTGCATAACCGAGGATGCAGGATGCTCCAGGATGCTTACTCCATTCTTCAGAGGGGAGCACTGGGCATGATCCCCAGGTTGGAAACTGACTGCCTCTGGTCTCATTGATGGGTGTGATTGTTGGTGTCATGTCTGACTTCCTCTCATTCCAAAAGGTTTGGTTTACTTACTTGTTCCATGCCAGCATGCTGTTCTCTACGTGATATAGCTCTGACAGGGATGACGCATCCCAGAGCTGTGACGTAGCCACTCCTGCCACAGAGAATGCGATCCCGACTGTTTAATGCATTTTCTCATTTTGTGCATTGTTGAGCCTGCCCTTTACCATCTGGTCAGGGAAGCTTGACCACACTAAAAGCTTGTGTCTCACCAAGGCTCTCTTCTCTTCCAGGTGATCCCAATGCTTCCCAGGCTGCTCTGTGAGG
Source organism: Cephalopterus ornatus (assembly GCA_013396775.1). Taxonomy (NCBI): domain Eukaryota; kingdom Metazoa; phylum Chordata; class Aves; order Passeriformes; family Cotingidae; genus Cephalopterus; species Cephalopterus ornatus. The sequence goes on along the minus strand of VZRE01015511.1, from coordinate 438,198 downwards.
AGTTATGCAGTCTCAATCCTATGCAAGATAGGCTGACATTCTCTGTGATGTGGAAGTTGACTCCGGAAGGCAAGGTACCTCAAGCAGCAGGCAGTCATCCTGCTAATCTGTCCTCCCTTGGTGGCCAGGCCCTACTCCTGCAGAGAGAGTGGTAAAAATGCCATCCATTAACACCCAGGTGGATAGCAAAGGTGAACAATACTGGAGGATGTAGAACTGGCCCTGTATCTTATCTTGCTGATAATATACTGTGGAATTTCCAACTGGAGTAATCTCTCAACATGGTGGAGAAAGGAGGAATATTTCTCTGAATCTCAGGAATAGAGAATGTCCTGCTCCTTACCAGGTCACCCAACCATTTAATGTCTTGCCTCCAGCAGCAATTCAAAGCTAATGCTTTGGGTGGTACAATATGTGCCCCCCGACTCCAGCCCTGCCTTGTGCTCACAGGCAGTTGTGCAATGCGGTGGATGTGGGCAGTATCCCTCTGTGTCTCTCTGGTAAACAGACTATTTAATTCTTCAGAGCTGCAAATTACATCAATCCAAATAAAGCGTGATAGCCCTTCAGCAAAGGCACAGCTACATCCTCTGCATGTGTTATTTCTAGGGAGCAGTTGTGGAAGCTGTCTGTTGGTGCAGCGAGCTGCTCTCAGCTGCCTGCCAGCGCTCCCTAGGTCTTCATTTCTCTCCCTGTTCTTTTCCCACACTCTTTGTAACCCTAAAATCTCGTCTTTGGTGATCACAGGGTCCCCTCACTAACCAAGAGGTGCTAAAGACTGGCAGTACCAGAGCACTCTCTGATCACTTTTTGCCTTCCTCCCCCTCCCACTCCCCCACCGC